>CAAKHD010003375.1:128678-153579 GCA_901007705.1 Fistularia tabacaria | reverse complement strand
AGTGGGTGGGGGTGAGGGGGGGGGTGTGGAGGGGGGGGGGGGGGGGGGGGGGGGGGGGAGACGCCACAGAGGTGAATCATAGTGGCCACAGATCCACAGTGTCAGAGATGTGCATTCTTTGACCGTGACAGTGTGGGGGCTGATGGACGACAGGGTGAATTAACTGCCAACATGTTGAGAAAATCCTTCACACTTTTATTCAGACACACACAGCTGAGGATTCACTTAAATTTGACAGTGAAAGTACTGCATTCTTTAGCAGTCTTTTAATTAAATACTACAATTTCAGACTTTAGAATTTCATATATTTTTTCCAATGGATTACAGGCTGGCGATATCTTACCAATACATTTTCTTTGTAAATTAATCTTCAACTTAATCAAATGAAACCACTATTTGTCAAGTTGCACGAATACAAGGTGACGTTTCCTGTCTTTCGTATTATAGGCCCAAACCCACAAATAGTCACTTTAAGTTTAGTTTCACTTACATTACAAATATTTTCTAATAAAATATATACACTATACTAAGTTGCAGACACAACAGAATATTATAAGACAGAAAGAATGAAGCAACTTTGTCAGAGTGAAGTAGTTACAAGATATAATGCTAAAGCATCAAATTTATACTTATTTGGTGCTTCCACAGTCAGGCTGATTTTTGCAACAACCTGAACTCACGGAGTGTTAAAGAGATACGAAATTCAGGAGACAACCTTACCTCAATCTTTAGTTCTTCCTTCTGCTGGTCAATCTCTGTAATTTTCTGCTGGAGCTTTGAGGGTGATGACAGGGTCCTCAGTGTGCCCACCTCTGGCCTGTTACTGTAGGGCTGGTAGAAAGAATACAGGAAAAACCAAGTCACTGAAAGCAAGTGAAGCAGCTGACTTATTTAAGTGCATGTAGATGATAGTGTCATTGTATTTATTGTTGCTTACATGTGTGAACTACTAATGCAGTGTGAAATGAAACCATGACTACCTTCTCACTCTCTGTGCTGCTGCTCTCTGTGTCCGACTCCGCCCCTGAGGAGGCAGGACTTCCAGCCACTCTGCTGATCCATGGCGCCTGCAGGCCCTGTTGCCACTGAATCCTGGAGCTCTCCATGTTAGTCTGTGGCATTTCTGTAGAGTGAGGGTGCAGGTGAATGTAGTTAATACATTTACAAAGAGTGTGTGTATATGCGTGTTGCATGGGAGAGTGCTTATGAAATACTAGGTGGCTTTCAAAGGCTGGATTGCACAACAGATATACTGATCAGCACTTTGAAATTTTGCAATTGCCTGACTTTGGACTACTTCATGTTGGAGAGACAACATACATTCAGGACCACTGTTTTTCACAGATGTACCTATATAGGTGTATATTGTGGCTGGACAAGCTGAATACCATGGCCGTTTCTGCTTTTATATTTGCCTGCATTATGAAAAAACATTTTTGTAATAAACTGATGACGACGACAGCGATGTATAGTTAATTTACTATGAACATCAGTCTTCTGTGTGTCTACTTTTGAACTGGTGTCATCCTTAACATCTAACATTCAATTTTTGTTGCCAGAATGAAATCTGTAAATTGACCTTTGTATAACAGCATTTAAATGGTATCCAAATATCAGCCAGAGGATTGGGCTCCACTTTCCTATTTCTTTTTGTTTTTGCAGCTACTGAATGGGATTTGCTATCAGCCTCTAAAGTCCAATGTTAGAACTAAAGGAGCACCTTGGATTAGAGGCCAAATTTCTCTAGGAAATGAGACAAGTTCAGCGGCCACAGTACCATATAATCAGTGAATATCACAATCTGGATGACTGAGAAACTTTATAGGAACTCTAAAACTGAGGTATTGCCACAATTAAATTAACAAACCAATTCAGTGTTCGAAAAAGGGGATTTCAGGATGCGGTGGAAGTTTGTAGTTGTGTTGTCTTTTGATGTGGACAAGCTTTGACTGATAATCTTCTGAGTCCTCTGATTAGATGCAAATAGAACAAAATATCGTGAAATATTACGATGGGAAACAGTTCACAAATATGGTTGCAGACTTTAAATACATCGCATACAATTGAGTGTTATTCTTTTTCCTTACATATTTATGTGCAGTTACTCTGGCTAAAATCATGAGTGTTTATCCGAGAAAAGATCAAGCCTGGGGCCTGTGTGATGTGGCGGTCTCTTTGTTATACTTTGCCTTTATCTGTCCGGTGTCTCCACACATGAAAACATTGGTCCATAAAGATTCAAAGACAAAATGATTTGTGGTAAAGTTCTCTGCTCTAATTGTCTAACCTTCTCCCCCACTGTCTTCTCCCTCTCCAGTGTGCCCTCCTGCTCTCCCTCCATCCAGACCTTATTAGGCTGCTCGGAATGCTACAGAGTTGAAGCATTGAGATAAATATACAGCAGATATGACCCAACAGCTTCCTTCCAGCCACATACACAAGACATGTATAGGAGAGTTGAAGAAGAACAGGAGTGCCTCATGTCAAAACGTACAAAACACTAACAGATGATTTGAAGACATCACATAAATATATTCTCATCACACTGGTATTTTTACATACAACTCCACAGACTAATGTACCAAAGTCATCTCTCCTCAAACTATAAAAGGTCAGTCACTGGTATTGTACCCCCAGCTGTGTCTATCGGTTTTTCATTCTATGGTACACTCGTGTATGTATATCGTATGTTGGGTGTGTGTAAAAAAAGCAGTTGTATCATATTAATGGTCTAAGAAGAATTTCCCTCACGGGACAATAAAAGTATCTGACATGATCAGGATGAGAAATATCACCAAAAGCATTGCCCTTGGTTGATGCCTGTGACCTCGGAGTGCTCTTAATGTTAAAGATTTGAATTGGCTTCAGTTGAAAACCATGAGTAGAGTTCAAGTCTACTGCTTGTGATCTTAAACTGCATTTTGACCCAGAGTGCTGAACCTTTGGTTCGAGGACGGTTTGGGGATTATAATGTATGCAGATTCAGAGAAGCTGTTAATGCTGCAGCTGCTGCTCTAAACTCCAGGACTATGATACTGATATGGATCTGAGCTGGTGTAGCAGGTCAAAATAATGCCAGCCCACTGAGATTAAAATCCAAATCTGGTAGATGGGGAGCTTTCTGCAGAAAGTGGTGATGACGGGAATAGCAGCTTTCATTGTAAGGGACACCAACATCAACATAACACTGAACAATGACTGCAGGCATGCTGTAAAGATTAGTAAAGACCTTTTCAGAGAAAGAAAAAAAAGAATATTTAATATTTAATTTAAAAACTAGAATACAGCTTCCGAGAAGAGTTGACTCTGTTCTATCGTGGTTTATTTTGGTGAGGGTATAAAATTTGTTTGCCACTGAGTCAAATTAGCCCTTATTGATGATCCTAACAACATTTAATTTTCTGCTTTTTTCTTAAATTTTATTCCTCTCACTTGCAATTAATGTGGATGGCTCTTGCGTAATGTATATTTTTACATCAGCTCTTAACTATTTTTAAGTGACTTGCCTCTTAAATCGTTGAAAAATGAATTGCCTAATATAAGGGGAACCTTTATATATTAAAAAAAAAAAATACCGTTGTCGATGTTAAATGTACAAAAAAGAAGAGGAATTGAGGTCAACAATGCAGTTCAGCTCTACACCTTTGTTGCAGTGCATCAGGGGAATGTAGTGCAACACAAAACCAAAAATCTGCCACCATATTCCAGCACATTCGACTGCCCCACACGTTTAAAGCAGGGAGTGACACAGTTACTCACATGATTACACATAAAAAACATCAGCGCAGGCTCGACAGCCAAAGTCCACTCAGATAAACACCGTCACCACCAGGGCCAAGAGGGAGAGAGACCGGAAGTCGGGAGTGAAGTCCGTGTTTTCATGTCAACAGAGCAGTTTGTTAAATATTGAAGCAGGCTAAATAAACCATGTTCTTCCAAAAAAGGTGGGACAAGAAGACAAATACTGACAAGTGATTTAAAAAAAAAAAAAGACTCAGATGAAAAGTAAAACAAGAAATAAAAAATAATTATAGTTGATTGCAGGGGAGGGGGCATCTCCAGAGAATTAGATAGCAGGGAAGGAATGAATGCAGACGAATTATCATAAAGAGTCTGTGTTGTAATTACTTCCCAGAGGTAAAACAGGTCATAACCCTGAGCTCTTGAATTGACTAACAACATGCAACACAAATTATCTGCGGAAAAGCAGGAATTATCAGCAAGACCTGACTCCCTGTAACAAACATAACCATGCATAGACTCCCTGCGTGACAGTCCATTAACAACATACAAACAAGGCCTTGGTACACAGTTCACCAAAAGCTCACAACTATGAAGACCTCTCGTCGTCAACCAATTCATACATTTTCCGTGAAAATTTCTAAAAATGTTAAGCTTGTCAACAGGGAATTGTGATGAAGCTACTTCGAGATTAACGTGACAAAAACTGACCAGACATTGTACAATGTAACAAAGGTGAATTGTAAGTAAATCGTCAAGATCAGTATTTCGTCTCCGTGACTTAAAACAGTTTCAAATTTTGCCATGTTTTAACCTTCTGAGCCAGTGACTATTTAGATTTACAAATTCCAAGAAAGACAAACCTTCAGTACCACTTTTTCTCAGTCAAATCTGTGAGCACCTTCACAAAATGTGAAGGTTATGATAACTAAGATTCAGCTTTACAGGAAAAAGCCTACGAAATAAATTACAGGATATCATAGCATTGGTTTAGGGTTGGAGGAAAAAAAAATCCACACAACACAAAATCTGAGCAAAATGAATTCTTGATTATATTCAGAAACTCCCAACATTTTAAAAACATATAATGACCCAACATTTTATAAAGTTAACTCCTAATGTAACTATCCTCAGTATAAAAAAAAAAAATCTTGTGATTTTCCCATTTTCCCTGTGCGTGTGTGTGTGTGTGTGTGTGTGTGTGTGTGTGTGTGTGTGTGTGTGTGTTTGCATTTTCAACTGATGCTTTTTGATGAACAAGTGGAAAATGCACAGAAAACAAATGAATGGAAATGTCGTTTGCACCCTCTTGCTGCATCGCCAAAGCTCCACTAGGCCATAAAATGAAAGAACAGATGAATTGTGGGTGCTATTCTGTCACAAATATGACATACATATCTTCATATCTTGACATACTAGAGAGATCTGTCACATCTCGGCCATGGTGCATTGTGCTATGACCCCATCAGGACCCCCAGTGGCAGGTGACTAAAAGGAAAAGTTGTGCTAAGCATTGTGTACACAACCTAGAAAGTCAACAATGCATTACAGAACTGTAAGCCAGCAGTGACAGGCAGGACAAAAGAGAGCAGTGACGTGCAAATGCTGGTTATACACCAGTCACTCACATAGGGGAAAAACATGCGACACATTCTGCACAGGGGCAAAACACCAACACAGAGAACACTGCAAGGAATTCATTCAAAGGGATACGGCTTACAGGCAGGCAGTATGCAATTTATCAATCAAAATGACAAATGATTACATACTAAGTTGTGTATTGTCAAACAAAACAAGCCAATAGGGGTCTGAGATACAAAAACCAATAAAAGCAACTAGTATTTTATTGACACGATATTGACACTGAATGGTCGTCAGAGAAAATGAAATCATTACAACCAGCATACAATGTCCAGTAAATACCTCTAAGTTGCAGTTGCAATGATTGAAAGGAGTGAAAAGATGTAATTTTTTTTTATTGGAAATCAACAAGAAACCTGCCTTTTCATGTGTCAAATAATTTAACCAAAAAATGAAGCACATTTCAAAACTGAATGGTAGTAATGTAGCGCAAGTTGTTTGAGTCTAAGACGTAGTGTTGGAATTATTCATACAAAATAATTACCCCAATAGAAATACACTATTCAAAAACGGTCAAAAAACCAAAACAAACCAGAAACCAATATATTTATTAAAGCTTATTTATTCTGAATTTAGCTTGACTTGAGGGACAGAAAATTGTGATTCAAATTCAATTAAAGTAGCTAGGACCACAATGTTTTTGGTGAAAGAAGGTGAAAAAGTGGCTTGACGCGACTTAACTGGAGTGTCATGGGAAGTTATGGACTAAAATCCCTTTCGAGCAATAGTAATTAGTTGTGCTACCAGTCCAGACATTCAATACATTCATCCTGGCCTGATGTGGAACTGTTTCAGAAAACTGTACGACCACAGGCAAGTCCTCAAATTTCTGTTTGTGTTTGAAAGGCCAATTAACAAATGTTAACTCTGATTAAAAAAATAATAATAATTTAAAAAAAAAACCTGTAAGAAATTTCAAAACAAGTTGTGATCCTACTTTTCTGGTTGTTTCACCATCACTGTTTTCTGGTAAGATTCCTGAATTATTAAATAAAAAAAATTCACTAAGACTTTTGAGGGCCATTTCAAGCATTTCTTCCCAGACTTTTCTTATATCATAAAAGTAGTCTTAGGTATTTTTTTGGGAGGGGGGGCTGGTTCCTTGCAAAAATTGATTCAAGTTATCTTTCAATGATTGCTTGCTTTGTTTGTTAGCTCAAAATATGTCATGACCTGGTTGGACTGATGAAGCTCCACGGTCTCCCCCTTAAGCGACCTCTGAACCCTGCTGGCTCACCCCCGAGAGGCAGGAAGTTGCCGTCACAATAAAAGCTCCTGAGCGAGACTAGCAGTTGAGAGGAGAGAGTTTCGGCTGTCGGCCAGCTGTCACTTTTCTGACTAAGGGGACAAATCCTGACTCTGCTTGGTGGCAACCACTCATAACTTTCATTTCATTACTGGAATTTCCCCACTTTGGGACGATTAAAGGCACCTTCTATTCCATTCTAACATGACTTTTACTTTTAATGTAAGAGATGCATGTGTGAAGATTACAGAAAATATAAAACTGTTTGAACATTCAGCGCTAGTTTCAGAGCTACCTTTTGTTATGGCTAATTTCAACAGCAAAAACATACCCTGCTGACTTCCTACAACAGAAAAGTCATGGCGAGCAGCACGGAAGACCTAAGTCATAAAAAACTAAATTTTAAATGAACACGTAATTTTTTGTTCAGTTGGTCATCTTTATAATTGAGACAGATATTAAAACTCTTTGCGTTTTAATTTCTATAAACTCAGAATCAACTATTAACTGGTTTTAAAATCCCTTAGCCTAAGTTTGCGATCTGCTAATTCTGTCTATTTTGGGGCTTTTAGTTTGTTTGAATTCAGTCTTTTGTGCTACTGTTGAAGAATCACACATTTCAAGAGGCATTAGTATTAACAAGAACATATGAAAGTGAATTATGAAAGTGCCGAGGAGTCAAATTATTTCTGATTCCAATGAAAGTTCGTGGGGTATGTTTTCTAGATAGGAGAAAACTGTCAACATGGCCAAGAGTATTTGCTCACCTGCCTTGACTTGCATATGAATTTAAGTGACATCCCATTCCTAATCCATAGGGTTCAATAGGACGTTGGTCCACCCTTTGCAGCTATGACAGCTTCAACTCTTCTGGGAAGGCTGTCCACAAGGTTCAGGAGTGTGTTTATGGGAATTCTTGAACATTCTTCAAGAAAGGAAATTTGTGAGGTCACACACTGATGTTGAACGAGAAGGCCTGGCTCTCAGTCTCCACTCTAATTCATCCCAAAGGTGTTCTATGGGGTTGAGGTCAGGACTCTGTGCAGGCCGGTCAAGTTCATCCTCACCAGACTCTGTCATCCATGTCTTTATGGACCTTGCTTTGTGCACTGGTGCACAGTCATGTTGGAAAAGGAAGGGGCTCCAAACTGTTCCCATAAAGTTGGGAGCTTGGAATTGTCCAAAATGTGTTGGTATGCTGAAGCTCTCAGAGTTCCTTTCACTGGAACTAAGGGGCAAAGCCCAGCTCCATCATATTCCCAGATGGAGAAGCACAATTTTGTCATTCCAGAGAATGCGTCTCCACCGCTCTAGAGTCCAGTGGCGGCGGGCTTTACACCACTGCATCCAACGCTTTGCGTTGTACTGGGTGATGTGCGGCTTGGATGCAGCTGCTCGGCCCTGGAAACCCATTCTATGAAGCTCTCTGCGCACTGTTCTTGAGCTGATCTGAAGTTTGGAAGTCTGTAGCGATGGTTTTTCCAAAACGATGCACTATGTGCCTCAGCATCTGCTGACCCCACTCCGTCACTCTACATGGCCAACATTTTCGTGGCTGAGTTGCTGTCGTTCCCAAACACTTCCATGTTCTTCTAATAGTGCTGACCATTGACTGTGGAATATTTAGGAGTGAGGAAATTACATGACTGGATTTGATGCACAGGTGTCATCCTATCACAGTTCCACGCTGGAATTCACTGAGCTCCTGAGAGCGACCCCTTCTATCACAAATGTTTGAAATAACAGCCTGAATGACGAGGTGCTTGATTTTCTAGACCTGTGGCTATGGAAGTGATTGGAACACCTGATTCCAATTATTCAGATGGGTGAGCGATACTTTTGGCCATACAGTGTATTTCAGTACAGTGAGTACCACCGCTGAATACTATTTCAGCCAATCTTGAAATGCGATATATTTAGAGAGAGCCATACTTTTAAATAAATCTTATATTTTTTTAATAAATCAGGTACGTGATTACAGTGTACAAATATCGAAGATCACAAGCACTAATTTTGCCTAAGTGCTTTATTGACACACACAATTTGACATTAATTGTATTTCAGCAGCATTTGAATGTTAACACACATGACAGTCTTAAATATCAAGAACTACCAGCTGCACCGGAAGTAAATACCAGCTTGACAACAATGTTAAATTCAACTGGCTCAAAAGCAACAAACATCAGCAATTAAAATCCATATCAAACAGTTGACATCAAATGACTTGACCACCAACAACGAAATCCAAATAACTTTGTCGTGATGCTTAACGCTGCAAAGCGGTCAAGGTGTTTTACATAGAAAACTCCAGTCTGTCCGTTTCTGTGCATTAAGTCTTGGATTTTTTTACCATTTCGGTCATCAGATGGTGGTTCCAGTCAAATCATCACTGGCAGGGATGGAATAAACCTCACTGACAGGCTGAAAGTGTGTCAGTGAGATCCTGCCAGTGTTTACACACGCTTCTCCTGGCATCAGCTCGTCTGCACTCTTAACACTCCCCCAGGAGGGAGTGTTAAGAGTGCACCCTTTAACTACCGACCGGGAACCAAGGTACAAGGCACTGTCAACACAAGGCTTCCAACTTCGGACGTGGAGATATATCAAGGCCATTGTAAACTGAAGTTAATGTCATGGGATTAAGCTTCGCTGGGAGCGTTGGACTGAAAGGTGCTGTTGACATTACTCACTGAACTTAGAACCAGCTGTTGGGAAAGAAACCGGTTCAGAATTTGAGAAAAGCAGGTCTTGGGAAAAACTCACTTCAGTCATAAACATGCATCAATCCCTCGTTTTGTGCAGATCCTTGAGTGAAACAACCGATGAATCATCGACACGTGTTGAAACTGAGTCGACGTCAATTAATAAGGGTATGATTTACCAACCTTTCCGTGTCGCGGGCTATTAAAGGGGAAACGTACCAGCCAAACGTACCCAGCGGGGTTGGGAGGAAGACTCCGAGAAGAAAAGCCGAGAGAAAGGAAAAGAAAACAAACGTACCTGAACGTCTGCCGTCCGACCTGAAAGACGGGTGATGCGCGACTTCCAATTCAATTCCCGGCAAACCGTGACGCGGACGCGAGAAACTTCAATCTGCGGCGTGACGCGGCTTTTCACTTTCAAAAACAGTCAGAAGGTTAAAGCCCGCTCAGTGCGCATCTGCTCTCCTCGTTTTTCTAAATGATTTCTCTTTCTTTCAATTCAACCCGCATCTTCGGGCTCTCCCGGGAGAGCGTCGGCTGCGTGTCGGCGTCCACAGGTGAGACTGAGCGGAGGGGGCGGGACTGATAAGGTGCGTGATTCGCGGTGCGCGTCGCGCAAAGTTCTTGTGTTGCGGTTCAAAAACAAACAAGGCGCTTCTCCGCTGAAAAGGTTAGAGAGCGGAACGGTCAGCCCCTCCGACGCCCAGTCTATTCCGGGCGCAGGCCGGGGGGGTGGGGGGTTCTCACGGTCACGTTGCCCGGATTCCCAGGAATAAGATGGTCCTTGGATGCGTATTACGACCAACTACTACTGCCTCACCGCCCCCTCCTCCACACGGCCCTCCGAACGCAGCAGGTACTGGAGCAGGGGGGCCCAAAAATGAGGGCCGGGTGGTCGCAATGGAACTCCCCATCTCTCCTCAGCTTTTTCGGATTATATGTATATGATGAGGTTTAAGATGACCAGCATTATTTGAAAAATTAATTTATTAAAAATAAACACTTGTTTTTGGAAGGAGCAAGGATGTAAGACCAAGACCAAAATCTTCAATCCCATGGTCGACTGCAAATAATAAATCTAATCTATGTAGGAACATGTAGCATAAAATCACTTAGTATTCAACAATCATACACGCTCAGTGTCTGCAACCCAGATCCTTGCAGGGATCAATGAGACACCAGGAGCTCCAAAAGCGAAGGGTGAGGGATAGTCTAGTATTTATTTCTTAAAAGATATAACAACTTCGAAATTCTCCAATTACTGATTGATTGATTAATTTGTTGTTTTTGTTTTGTTGTTTTTCCCAACAATATCAGACATTTACGATGTTCAGTTTTTACCTCTGGGGTTGAGTTGGGGGCCCAAAGTCAGGTAAAGGGTCCTCTAATAAGGAGGGCACTGAAAAGATTGAATCTGAAGGATTCTTCAATGAAAACATGAAGAAAAATATTTGAACATTTTTGAAACATTTGAACTCGCACAGAGAAAATCAACTAAGGAGCACGTGCCTTTCCCTTGTTTATCCAAATTAGTAAGCTGAGCCTCAAAAGTCAGGGTTTTCTGGTCACATGACATCAGTCAACGACATTGTACACAGACTAACACTTAAACACAATATAACTCCCTATGGCAGCATTTTACAGTTCCCAGTACAGATTAAAATACCAGAAAGTATTAGAACACTGTAAATGTAGAACTGAGAAATACAGGACTTTAAGTAGCTACAATTCTTGAAATAAACCATTGACAGTTGCCATTAAAATTGCTAAAAATTAAAGACGATGACAATCCGAGATAGATGTGACTGAAATGGGAATATTACACAAAGATAACCCACTATCGAACTCAGTGTCTCTGAATTACCTGCTCTTTGCCTACAAGTCTGACAAGTCTTAATCAGAGATACTCACACCGTTTTAAACAAAATTTTAATGGGAAGTGAAATTTAAGACAAAATTATCTTGAAATTTTTAATTGTCAAACCCAAACAATCATTATTTGATACTCACAGATTTTTTACACATAGTAAAGCTACTGATCAACTTCGAAAACAACCAGACCGTTGTGGTGGATATTATAGGAGCAGAAATGTTTGGCTGGGCCTAACAGCACTCTGCCGCACTAAGTGATTTCTTTAAGGTCTGTCTGGCATGATCTCCTCTAGTCACTCTCGGTGCTTTATCACCCTGACGGGCCTCTTTACAGCTCGCCCTGAATGGGCCACTGGTGTTGTAGATTCTTTCCAGTGACATGTGGCCGGTGCGAGGGAGAATGGGCAGTGAATTCTGGGTGGCACGATGGAAGCGGGCAGGGGGCAATATCAAAAAGAAAGTTGGCAGATGGTTGACACAAACTGGGTGAGAGGACAGCTGGCCCTTACTTTTCAAAGTAGCATATCAGAGTGAAGAGAAAGGGGACCTTTTTTTTAACGTGACATGGACCGTCAGTAAAGAATTATTTTTGCAGCTTGAACAGTTCACGAGGAGAGGCAGCTGCGAGATGTTGTGTTCCTGTGGAATATTTCAAGTACTCTTCAATATGACTGGACATTATTCTTAGGCCATTTATTTTAATTTCTAGATATTTATGACAGGTAGGGCATGAATGAGAGACCTGTCTTTGAATGTGAGGCAGACAAAGATGTTTTGTTTCCTGTATGTTAGACAACGCTTCCAAAAATATATTTAATTTTAACCCGCATTGTACCTGTGTAGAATCGCAAATGCAATAATCCATCCAGAGATCTTCAAACAGGCGTTTCTTACTTAATAGCATCATACCTAGCTACATTGGCAAGTAGGTTTCACTTTATGATCCATGCAACATGAGAAAATGGAAATAGATGTAAAAAATAACATAAAATCATAATGAATCATCCCCCAGATCAGGACATGTTTTTTGCAAAAACTACCTCTTGTGCTAATACATTGGCGAGTTAGACTCACTATTTAGGCCCAACTGATTTCAAAAAGTTCAGTTCAGGAACAGTGAGCAAGTGTGGAAGAAGTACAACAATTTACCACAGTGTTAAATCTAAATTTAGTTTGTATTACTTCATATAGTCTTGCTGAAGCTTTACAAACAGACCCCAATGCTGTAAGAAGCACGATTAAACACTTTCCTTGGTTTTGGAAACTTGACAATTTTATAGCTACTGTTAGCAAAAGTGCTTGAAAACAGCTGATAAAATTTAAATATTCTGTTTCCTGTGGAGCATATGGGTTTGTGTTATGCTGATAAATCTGTAGATGTACTACTAGTCCCTTCCTGGACCAGTACACAGAACAGTATCTGATGTTTGGCAGAGGCATGCGTCTGAGTCAGATGCCGACACTCCCTAACAAACCCTTCTTACTGCCAGTACTGGCGGGCTGCTGTGAAGCATCTGCAAAACTAGACTCACACTCCACCCTGCTGACACTGTGCCTGGATGCATTTTGATCATATCTTATTGTGATAATGTGACAACAGTGTCTGTGTGACTTGCAGAAGAACGGAGAAAAAGTGGACACGACAGGTTTTCAGTTTCCCCTGGATTTTCTGTCCTGTCATTCTGAATGCAAATAGTCTTGTCCTATTTTCATGTTATGCAAAAAGTCAAAAGCTGGCAGTAGTGTGTGTGTGTGTGTGTGTGTGTGTGTGTGCGTGTGTGTGTGTGTGTGGCCTTTGTCAGATGTGGTTTAGAATCACTGGAAAAGTTGATGTGGAGGAACTCAATTGTCCAAGCTAATCAATCATGAATACTAAACTAAAACATGAATGGAATATTCCTGTTGAGAGTTCTTCCCATCGTAGATTTCCTTGGAATGAATCAAAAGCGCCGCAGTAGGAATAAATTACTCAAGCATAGGAAATGACCCAGTACAAGGTGAATTACTTTGGTTAATTTTGCATTGATAAAACACTGGCATGATTTACTTGAAGTGCTCTTTTGCAGCTCATTCAGACATCATCAACTCCACAGACCAGATTAGCGGGCACTGCGATGTCTATGGAGGAAGAAGAAGAGTGTTTTCAGCGAAGTAACAGGCGAGAAATTGCAAAAATCTGCATGTAGAAATTTAAAGTTAGTAGTCAGAGCCTGGAAAACAGTTGAGCACAAACATGTGGTTATGATCAGCCATCAGATGACTGAGGGATTTGAGACTTTCAGACCTATCTTAGCTGGCTTTGGGAGATTCAGATTTTTCATGATGTCCACGAACTCCTCGAGGCTCTTGGTCAAGCGAGGGTTAAACCTGCGCTCCTCACCGACAGTGGATGCTGTCCGACCTGATACAAAAACATTCAGTTAAGCTTTGCATGTTTGGTAACAGTATGGTGTTTGTCAGGTTTTTAAGTCTTTTTATCAGTTAAACTCTAGAACTAGATGCATTTGAGCTCTCCAGTAAATGGCAGCATTTGAAATGCTATGCCTGTATATGTGACCAGTGAGACTTAAATCAATGGCATAAATGCAGAGAGGAGTGTGTTTTCAGGAAACCTTGGTAGTCATGAGCAGGGTAGATGAGGCAGTGGTCAGGCAGTGTGAAGATCTTCTGATGAACTGAATTGTAAAGCACTTCTGCGGAACCTTTTGGAGAATATAGAATTGTGCTAATGAAATGCAGTGCTGCACCCTTGTGGTCCTCTACCAGAATTACAAAAATAAGGGCTTTTATTTGCATGTTTGATTTATAAATACCAGAACAAACATACATCTTGGGTTATTTGGGGGAGAAAAAATATAAAATTGGACATCTACCCTGCTGGAAGTCTGTCCTGCCGCAGCCTCTAATGAGCAGAGCGTCCCCAGTGAAAGCCATGCTCTGATCCCCTGACACAAGCGTCACACAGCCATCAGTATGTCCCGGGGTCTCTCTTACTGTCAGATACTGAGGGGAAGCCAAAAGCAATGTCAACCCACAGGGGAGCATGGTTTTCATTGAACAAGTTCAATAAGAGAACCAGTGGCCTGTAGTCTCTGCTATTATTAGGACAGAAAAAAAACGATGTCTACACTCTCTGTTGCATCTGGATGAGTAGTTCTGTTTTTGGGGGTAATTTTTTCAGGGTCATTAATTTCACATTTTCAGAATCTTTCCCACTTTTCATTCTGCTTATTCCTATCTCTGGGTTGCTGCTTTGCAAAAGTTTAGCGCATTTATCACAGAAAACACAGTTACTTGTATGATCAGATCAGAATTACAAATTACATCAATTCCCTATGGTTAATGATTTCATTTAGAGTAATTCATCCATATCTCCCCCTCTTACATGTTTTCCAAAAGTGATTTTGTCACCCTCTGCCAGGAAAATATCTGCAGAGGCACCACTCAGTCTGGAGATGGCGCTTTTCAACCCAGCTAACCTCTTCTTCATCAACCCGGTGCTTGTCACATGGTCAGCATGACAGTGGGTGTTCACTGCCAGAGAAAGATAATCACCAAAACAGCATGGTTTTGTGCAACTGTTAAGACACAAAGCACTTTGCATGAATATTCAGAAGATAGGAAACCTTTCTTATAAACAAGTGAAACTGCGTTATTGGAAAACAACTCATTTGCACATCCAGGTATCCGAGTAAGTGAAGAAGAAAGAAATTGCTGACTAATGCCCTCCATACATCTAAAAGGTTTGGAAAAGATTTGGAAAAGACTTGAGTAAGATGATCATCTCACATCAGCTCACAGCTCAAGACTAGTTTTACTGTAATTATTTTGAGCTTAGTCTGACATAGGTTGAGGTTTTAAAAACATGGTGGATCTTACATCCAAAGACTTTGAAAAGATTTGGAAAAGACTCATGGAAAACTACAACTAGATTATTTCAACATTTTTTTCCGTGTATACAATGTTTTCACCAGGCATTTGCAGAGCCTCTGCTATTTCAGTCCATCGCTTTTCTTTCTCCACTCGGTCGGGATACGGTGGCGAGTTGACATCGTACAAGCTAGCCTGTTCTGCCCACAGCTCCGCCATCCACTCCTCTTTCTGGGCAGTCTACACTGACTGGGACGTCCTTTGTCGTTCCCGTTCATCCATACCGCAAAGTAATACCGTCCCTGTAGCCAATACCGCTCTGTCGATTGTTTGTCTACCAGATTTCCGTTTTCCTTTTTTTTTTTTAACTTATCTATTGGTTGTTGATTGTATTATATCACCATAAAGACTGAAAGACTAGTGATAATATCATTTACATTTGATATTGTCGTAAGCCCGAGACTAGGAAAAGACTGAGCTACAGCTGTTCAAAGACTGTAAGATTAGCACCTTACATAAAAATGGCCGAGATGATGGGAGCCCGCTGCGACTCCAGTAAGACCCTTAAGCTTTCCTTTGGACTTTCAGTTTTGAGTCTGTGACTGCGAAATCATAAGGTGTAAGCCCAGTTTAAGACAAAATGCCCGAAATGACTAATTCACTCCCTTTTCTGGTCACTTTCACGGATTCTGACTGACAGCGTGTCATTTACTGCATAAGGTCACATTCTTCACCTCTTGCAACTTGAGTCCTCAATGGAGGATACAGTTTTCTGCAGTAAATGATTCCGCTTTACCTTGTTGTCTTTACTTACAGAGTGACTACATTTAACCGCTTAGTGGTAGAAAAAGCAAATTATACAATCAGTCTAAAGACTCTTTGAAATGACTCAACAGCGGATCCTGGTACTTGAGTTGAAAGTAAACAAATACACCTGTTTTGAACTGTAGCATATCTCTTCACTACCTGCCACTTTTAGATTGAGCCCCAGCTCATGGATGAGCGTCAAGTCCCTGTTGATGGTTTCCAGCACTGGATCTATGATCACGGCTTCCTTGTTGTTGGTGTCAGCCAGCAGGTAGGTGTAGGTGCTGCTACCCAATTCAAACAGCTACACCCAAAGACAGACAAGGAAAGCACAGCAGAGAATCAGCAAAAACAAAGATCAACTGGGTGTCGTGTTGTGCTTGTGCACTGTTGATGCTGCTCGATGCACGGCAAGAGAGAGAAGTTATTTTTGTTGTGACACATGCGACTCGGCGCATGATATTCGGTGCTGCGAATAAAATCTGCTTTATTTTAACCATAAGATGAGAGAAAGTTTGTTCCCATTCATCTGCATGCGCTGAGCATCGGCAGCCGGAAGATTAACCGTCAATCGCCATGGGTTGTAAAATAATAAATCGATAAAACTACCACACGCTTTTCCAGCAGAACAACTTGTCGGGTTAATACGGCTGCCGCGTTATGTGATAAACGGGCCTGATTTACAAAATGTTTACAAACCGAAAAACAAGTGAGCGGCTTGTAAACAGTGTATATCGATTTAAAAAAAAAACCCGTCAGCGGCAACCTCAAACTAAAAGATAACGCTAACGCCAACTGCTAGCTAGGTTCGGGGACTGAATCGATGCCCATTTTTAACGGTGTCAAAAGAAATAAAAGGTCAAATTTGTGCTACCTGTCTGAAGAGCAGCCCTTGTGTCAGCGACACCCTGGACGAATAGGACCGGTGGAATATCTGCGCCGGCGCTTCATCACTTCTCACGCCCGAACAAACGAGCCTGTCCCGGGCCTGAGAGCTTGTCCAGGGGGGAAGCGTGAGCACCAGGCACCGCCGGTGTAACGGCTTCATTCTGCCGACAATCGAACACATCGTCGCTCGACCGGGGAGCCGAGACAGCACTGGCACCGCCTGTTTATGCCCGGCCTCCTTGCATTTCGGTAACTCCACTCTCGCCTCGGATGAACCCCGAGGCGGAAATGATGTTACAGAGTAACGAGGGGCCACAGGGAGTGTCTCCGTGATTAAGTAATAAAACGCCACGGTGCGTCCGCCACGCTACGCCACGGTCATGCTGCTTAGCGGTCAATGAGCATTGCGCGTTCAGGAGTCACCGCAGGGACTAGTGACAGGAAATCCAATTCTTTTTACTGACTCCAGTTTACACGACTAACTCAACGAGGAGAATCGGACTTGATATATCGAACTTGAATTGTTGATTTGATGGATCTAAACAAATGCAGTAAGACTTGCAGTCGCACCAGAGTGACGTTTTGTTTAGCATATTATTTACAGGTAGTCTGCTGGTAGTAGCAGGAACGAGTTAGTGAACGAATTACTGGCGACAAGGAACCGTGACTCACGAGTCAGTAAAATGACATGTTTGAGCAATTCGTTTAAGACTCGCACATCACTGGGACTCCCGGCACAGACAACCACTGTGGACCCGCCCGGTTTACGTGACTGATACCGTGTCTACTGAGACATCACCAAAACTACGGTTATGGAGCCTAAAATCCCCCTCAAAGTTTGTGGAAAATGTAGGTCCAGAGGTTGGAAGGAATTCCAAGGCAGTTATTTTGAAGGTGCACTTAAAGGAGAGTTTTTGATTGACAGAGAGAGAAAGAATTCTGCTGGTGTTTTCATCCAGACTTGGTTGACTTTTGTCCCGCTTGACTGGATGAGATCCAATACCTGGACTCACCCTGTTTAACAAACTTTGATAAGGCTTTCAGATATCATATCAGATCACAGTTTTATGCTGTGGTATAGTTTTTTTTTCTTTGTGTTTTTGTTTAATCAATCGTAAACAATACACAGACACATATATATATATATATATTCTTGTCCAACATACGTCTGTTACCACTGGCACATACCCAACAATCCCATTTTAGCCAAACACTTAAAGGTACAAATGTATGACAAAGAAAAGTCCCAAAATATTTATTTCACAGATAAAAATGCACAATACATGGTGTCAAGTTTTGATGAGCTGTCAGTCATGGCTCTTGTCTTTTGAAAGTCAAACGTGTTTTTCGTTTGTTCTTTTGCTGCAGAGATATAGAAAAAAATTATCAAATGACATACGTTCATGTTACAATGTTATGCATTTATAGAAATATATATGAATAAATATACAATTTAGTGAGTCGTAAAAACTTTCAATTTCATTTAGTTCAAATTTATGAATTACACAAAGTCAAATTCACTTCACTTGGCCACATTTTGACATTGTAAACTGTAACGAAGATTCAAATTACAGCAACCGTTAAAGGAATGCAGCTTAAGGGATGCAAAGTACCTGGATATGTTGTCCAACCCAATGGACTAGTCGGGTAATTCGGCTGTAGACGCCTGGTTTGTTCCGCCGTCCGCAGCCTTCACCCCAGCTGACCACTCCTGCCAGCCTCCACTCCCCGCCACTGGTCTCACACACCAGAGGTCCGCCGCTGTCCCCCTTTAACACCACCCACCAATCAGCTGGCATTAAAGATCATATGATGACTGACACTGTGAAATTTGTTTCAGATTTTTTGGATGCTATTTCGAAACAATCTGTTGAATCCAAATGTATGGCCACGTGGCTGAATTTTGCAACATTTTTGCAGATGTTTAGTTTAGTTTTTCCTGATTTTCACTTAAACCTTGTTTTTGTTAATCAATGATATTTAGGTGGTTTATGAATATTTAAGTAGATTTTAGATAAGTCTGCCAAAAACTTAATATTGGAGGGGAACAAAATAGTATCCATACATGACCGAGTGCTTTATAGTGATCCAGTGAGTGACAGCAGAGCTTGCCTGGCAAGAATCCACTCCTCCGTCCAAGCTGCCCGCACAAATCATCCGAGGAGTGACATGCAGGCCGTAGATACTCGGGTGGGAGCAGATCGACTGAGATATTATCCAGACCTTGGCCTTTCGTAGCTCATTCGACACAAACCCTGACAACACGGGGATCGGAGTCGGGAGAGAGTGATGAATGAGTCACTGTGTGATTTATGAATTGGAGCAAATGAACAAACAAAAAACATACCCTAAATACTTTTAAAGCTATCAGTAAACTCTGACGCAGCAAGTTTTAAGATTTCATTTCAGTTTCTCTGTTTTATTATCAAAGTCAGCTTTATTGTCAATTTCTCCACATGTGCTGGACATACAGAGGAATCGAAAAGACGTTTCTAACAATCCCACGGTGACATGAAATCAAGTATTATGGTCAGACAAAGGCAGACCCTATATTCATTTGATCTTAGGGTATTCTCTTCCTCCCTGTTTGTTGCCTAAATGTGTTTGTCTTTAATATTCTTTAAAAATCATTATTTCAGACCCCTTTGAAATAGAGATGGTGTTTTTTTTGCAATCGATAAGTAGTGCGCATTTCTGAGTCATCTTAAAACACTGTGCAGTTACAAGCAAAGAGGAAAGTGTTAATGCAGGAAGTTGTCGGTTGGTTACACACACGCATGCACGTATGCACACCCGAATACAAACCTCCTTCATGAGTGTCTCCCCAGCCTGTGATCCAACATGTGGCTCCAGCTGAGAAGGATTGGCTCATACTGGGCAAACACACTGGCCGCACCCCGCCTGCAAAGATACATAGCAACCTGGCTGGAGGGTCAGAAGCAAACATGGTAATTACAATATAAAAGTGATAAAACCACATTACTGTGTTTTCACAGGTCAGCTCCTTGAAATGCAAATAAAAATGCCTTGATTCGCAGTCTTGTTTTAATTGTATTTTTTTTCAGAAGCACTGCACAAACGTCAGTCAATTTTTCAATTTGTGCATTGATCAGACGGAGCTCACAGTAGAGCTGGAGTGGCTTTTGTGTCAAATGTTTCATTTTCTGATAATCAGTATTTCCACGTCACAGAACCCTCTGCAAAGCAGAAAATTGTTCTGGCAGGGGTTGGAATGGCAAACAGTCCAGAGATTGAAGTAGTTAGTACAACATCTATGTCCTGTGGGGGAACTGGAGCCTTGGAGGAAAATGTGTCCAGGTTTCATCAAACGGAAAAGTTATGCATTTATAAATTATCGTAAACATGAATACATTTATTATATAATGAATTTGTATGTCTCTTTGTGGAGTGTACACATCTGTAGAAATTAAAATCAGGACCTGAGGGACCCTGGAGCTTGAGTCAGGACCATCAAACGGTCCGGAAGTGGCTCACCTGTCAGGTCCATGTCAGCGATGGTTTGCAGCAGGCCCACGTCGTAGTCATTGTTGTGCTTGTTGAAGCGAGGATGTGGAAGGAGCCGAAGGGCTCGGTAACGTTTCCCCACAGAGCCGTCGGCGATGTTGACACTGCCGACGACCACATGCCAGTCCGATTCCTCGAGCATGTTATCCCTGCGTGGAGACGATGACGTTCAACTCGAGTGGCCTTGGTGATTCTTGCATGGAGTTACTGGACATAACTGAGACTGTGATATTGATACGTATTCTATATTGATGAATATCACATTATGACATGTGCAACTCAAAATACACGACTAATTATTTGATTTTAAGCAAAGTAAGTTGTTGAAATTACAGTTGTTGATTCCTTGTTTAGTACAATGCCTATAAATGTGACAAAGCATCACTGATCTGAAATTTAAGTACAAGCTTAAAATAATCAGATGAAATGGAATTGAATTAAGAAAAAACACCAGGTACTAATTTATGCCAGTTTCCTAATTTTCCATGCAGATTACACACAATACACTCTTAGTTTTTCGCTTTTTGTTTGTTTTTTTCCGGTGTGGGGCCCTTTTCTCAGTAATTTAGATAGAATTTCTAGCACATTTACAGTAACTCCTTATAAAGTTTTTTCTAATACTCTTTCATGGCGTTTTTCAATGAAATTTCTGCTATTTTCTTGTTTTAAGGTAGTTTCTTGTAACTCTGCGTTCTTTTTCTTCTGATAATTCAACAATAACTTTTGATACATTTTAGGTCCTATTTTTCTGATGATCATACCTGTGTACTACGAGTGTTCTAAAAATGAAGGCTCCACCTCTTACTCAACAAAGCAGTGGGCTGCGGTGAGAACCCAACGGGAGGAGACGACTGCCCCCCCACAGACATGCCTCCCTCTCCAGTTCATGCTGGCCTGCCAGCCCCACTTGTCCTGCTCCACCAACGTGCCCCCGATGATGCGGCGGCCATCACTGGGCAGCACTGGACAGTCTAAGGCCAGGAGGAAAAGGAACAATGGATATTGATTTATGGATTCTCAAGGTGACTTTTTTTTAATACATTTAACTGATTGAATGCAATCTAAAGTTTATCATTTACAATATTCACTGGTATAGAATGTTGGATAAAACCCAAAGTACATTTTCACTCACTTGGTACAGTAGAGATACATTTTGATGACAGACGGCTTGACACTGTTGTGAATTTACAGCTCTGACACTAATTTTCACTTAAAGCTAGATAAACAGCTGGTTGGGGCTGACAGTCATACATATCTTCCTGCCTTTATTTCAAACTTTACCTGCGGTGATGTTCGTTGATTGGTTGATGGGATTCTTTGGAAAAGGAACCGGTTGAGTCGGAATACTGCAGTTTCCCTTTAGACCACAGAGAAGAGCTGATTCTCCCAACTCGGGGGGATATAGTAGGAACTTCACTGAAAAGAGAGAAGCCTGTGAGCTTCAGGTTCACAACACTAACTTTATCTGTGAGAGAAACACTTTGTAAAGTCTGTTCATGTCCAGCTTTCAAAATAAATTATCATTTTAATAGTGATAAATCCCTCAGTTTTATTTTAAACATATTAAATACAACAAGCAGACAATATTTTCTGCTTGAGTTTAAAAATAAAATCTTGTCATTGAAACTCTGAACTTGGTATTAAACGGGTCATTAAAACTGACAGACGGAATCGGCAAACCCATTTAACCTCTATCACCTTTTTTTCCACTTGCATTCACACACATGAATGCATGTTTGTGTGTGTGTGTGTGTGTATGTGTGTGTGTGTCAACCATATTACCTAGGAGGGCAGAGGTGATGACCAATTTGACAACAAGAGAAAAGCTGACAGTAATCATCACTTCACGGGGTGAACAAGATCGAGGCACTTGATCTGAAAAAGTGAATAGGATAAAAAAGTGATTGCTCAAAATTACATGAAAAGCCTTTTAAACTGCAGTTAGCTGATATTTACTCAATTCACAGATGGAAGAGAATGTTAGAAAAAATAAATGAAGAAATCAAGTGATTGTTAAAATCAACACATTCATAACTGGTTTCAGAATGACAGAAAATTGTCCATCTACATCCAGGATTTAACCAACAGTATCAGATAATTCCAAGCAAAACATGAATTTAGCTTCTGCAACCCAGGTGTTAGATGATGTGTCAAGAAATGTAGGAAATGGTTCAGGACCTTGACTGAAAAGCCTCTTCGCAAGTACCGAGAAACAGAGAAAGTGGAGCAGAGTTGCCACATGTTGCGTGATGCTTTGTTTTACTAAACCATAAGGAGGCAGCTTCATTTCAATACTGAAAGGAACACAACCAGCAGAAAGGCTAATATTCTACCTCAAGTATTTTCAGTCACCGCATCCAACTGTTGTCATGGTTAAAGTGAATTTGGAAAATAAAAATAACGAGACACATGATGGGGTGTTGATGGTTGCCTAAAATCCTGGGTTCGTAAAAAGGCTTCAGGGAAATGACGCAACGCTTTTTCACAAGTCGAGAATTTACGTTTCTGTTTTGGTGGGATGATGCGATGTGATGCAATCTGGCCGAGGCTGATGTGAGAAGTCACTCTCTGCAGCCCGAGCCCTTCACGCGGCTCTCAGTGGTGTGGAAGGACACTTTGAGGTCAGACAGCAAGAACAAAGAGACTGCCCATCCCTGGATTTGTATGTTAAAAAAAGACCAGGGTTTGGAGTCGAGGCTGTTTCAGAAAAGGCTGAAAATTCTTTAAGAAGCTAAAACAGCGGAGCCACTCTGTCTCTGAAAAACACTTTGGCTCATTTATCGATGAAGAATGCACGAGGTGCGTGTGAAGTATGTGAATCAAGAGGCTTCTGAGTCCCATGGTAGACTAACTCTGCTTTCTCAGACTTTTCTTTAAATGTGTAAATATGAATCATTTATTCATTTATCATCTGTACAGATTATTCTATACTCAGGGTTGTGGAGGTGCTGGAGCCTATCCCAACTTTCACCGGGCAAGAGGTGCAATTCCTCCTGGACTGGTCACCAGATCTCAGAGCCACCGTTCACTCTTTCATTCACATCTCATATAGAGACATACAACCATTCACTCTGTCAGTCTGATGTCCGGGCAATTTAGGGCCTCCAAAGAAACGTACAACATGTTTGGGGTTGTGGGAGGAAACCGGAGAATCCGGAGGAAAGCTATAAAGACACAGAGAGAATGTGCAAGGCACCCTGTCAGAATCCACTCGCAGATCTCCTTGCTGTGAGGCGGACGTGCGAATCACTGTGCTACCGTGTCTCCCCAAACATTATTTAGTGAGTAATAAATTCTTATCAATGTTTCTTTTCCTTCATTAACAGTGATCTTGTTGGACGACTGTATCACCATGCATAAATTACAAGCCAGTTATCTGTAAATATTTGATGGGATCATTCAAGTGGTAAAAGATAACTGTTATCTGTTATGAGGTTCACTGTGATCCATTTCATGATTTAGAGTGACATAGTTTTGCAAAGTAATCTGTGGATGTGTTGATTGATGCTCTATGAGAAATCTGCTGAGTAGCTGCCAACTATCATGGTTCATCCATGGTGGGTTAAATGCAGTGAAATAATTTCCCACAATGGATTAACAAAGTATCATTAATATATAAACAAAAACTTAACTCAAGTCATTACAAAAACCTTTACACGATTTTAGTTAAGTATTTTGGGGACCTCATCTGAAGTAAGGGCAGGCCTGGCCTCTCGAAAAGTTATGGTGAAGTCAATGAGGCTTTTGCTGAAAACTTTACTGATGGTAACAAGTGGAAATTATGTAAAATGTAACCTGTTTTCAGAAAAAAAGGGAGCAGGAGTGCAAAGTACAAGTGTCTCCTTTCACCGCAGCTCGGAACATTTGGACCTAAGAGTTCTTCGAGAGTTCAGTACTACCCCAGACCACATTTGAGTTTACTGGAGTGTCTCAGAGCACATGTTGCAAACCTAGACACGTATTATGATGGAATAAATCATTCTGAGGATTCGTGTTACAACACCCCCACTACCCCGCCGCAACCCTTCGTTCTTCCAAGGTACTTCAGTAATCATGAACCATCTTAATGAGACCGTGGGAAAAGAAGGCATCATGTTAACGGCAGCACATCTAGGTCAGCAGCCAACCTTGACTTCACGACACGGTGACCTAGATTACCGCAGGGAACATATTACTGGTGCCAGGGATCACAGTGAATTGCAAGTGTGACTTGTTGACTATTAAACAGGGATATAATCTGAGTCTCACTGAAAATACGTGGACATATTTTGTTTGTCCATCCATCCATCCATCCATCCATCCATCCATCCATCCATCCATCCATCCATCCATCCATCCATCCATCCATCCATCCATCCATCCATCCATCCATCCATCCATCCATCCATCATCTGCCACTTATCCGAAGACAGGTCGTGGGGGCAGCAGCTGGAGCAGGGAGGCCCAGACTTCCCTCTCCCCAGCCACAGGTTCCAGCTCTTCTGGGGGCACCCCAGGGCGCTCCCAGGCCAGCCTAGAGATATAGTCTCTCCAGCGTGTCCTGGGTCTTCCCCGTGGCCTCCTCCCAGATGGACATGCCCGTAATACCTCCCCCGGGAGGCGTCCAGGA
>CAAKHD010003375.1:54433-128352 GCA_901007705.1 Fistularia tabacaria | reverse complement strand
TGGGGGCACCCCAGGGCGCTCCCAGGCCAGCCTAGAGATATAGTCTCTCCAGCGTGTCCTGGGTCTTCCCCGTGGCCTCCTCCCAGATGGACATGCCCGTAATACCTCCCCCGGGAGGCGTCCAGGAGGCATCCTGACCAGGTGGCCGAGCCACTTCATTTGACTCCTCTCTATGCGGTGGAGCAGCAACTCTACTCCGAGTTTCTTCCGGATGGCCAAGCTTCTTACCTTATCTCTAAGGGAGAGTCCGGCCACCCTGCAGAGAAACCAAACTAGATCCCCTCGATGCCCTGGCTGCACCTAGAAATTCTGTCCATAAAAGCCCTGGCAGAGTCCAACTCTCAGCGGAAACGGGTCAGACTTACAACCGTCAATGCGGACCAAGCTCCGGCTCAGGTCATACAGGGACTGAACAGCCCATATAACGGGGTTCGGTACCCCATATTCCCATAGTCGAATGCCTTCTCCAGATCCACAAAACTCATGCAGACTGGGCAAACTCCCATGCCCCCTCGAGAGCTCTGCTGAGGGTATAGAGCAGGTCCACTGCTCCACAACCAGGACAAAAACCACACTGCTCCTCCTGAATCCGAGGTTCAACAACCCAGCGGACCCTCCTCCCCAGCACTGCTGAATAGACTTTACCACAAAGGCTGAGGAGTGTGATCCCCTATAGTTGGAGCACATTCTCCGATCCCCCTTTTTAAAAAGGGGGATCACCACCCCAGTCTCCCAGTCCAGCGGCACTGTCTCCGACGTCCACGCAATGCTGCAGAGGCGTGTCAGCCAGGATGGCCCGACAGCATCCAGAGCCTGGAGGAAAATAGGCGGGACCTCTCCAGAGTCCCCCGGCTCTGCTTATTCATTGGAAGGCGTTTTGAGAGGACTGAGGAGGTCAGAGAAGTATTCCTGCCACCGATCTACAACGTCTCACGTTGAGGTCGGCAGCGCCCCGTTCCTGCTGTACACAGTGTTGACGGAGCACTGCCTCCCCCTCCTGAGCCGCCAGATGGTGAACCAGAATCTCCTCGCAGCCCACCGGAAGTTGTTCTCCATGGTCCCCCCCGAACTCCTCCGTGTCATTACCCACGTGAGTGTGGCAATATTGTGGCATATTTTGTTCATACTTTTGGGTATTTTTGTGGGTATTTTATGCATTGCATGTACTTCGTTAAAATTTAGGCCAGAACATCCATACTTGACTTCTGGTGATGAAGGCAGTGCCAATATATTGTTACTGTTGACGTATACTGTGACATATAAAAAAGGGAATAGGGATGACGGATATGTGAGATCCTTTCGTACAAAGTCAAAGAGAAATATAGTCTTCAGCCATTTCTCTGGTCTGACAGGTGAAACTGTCTGAGGTGACATTATAAATGATCAGAGATAAGCCTCAGCGTTGAGGTGTTGAGGTTTCTCAGTCTTATGCATGATTTTTTTTTCAAAAGCTTTCTTATCTTGTGCTGACAGTGAACTGCCGTTTCTTCCCCCACCTGCTTCCTCATCAGGCAACTCTTTTGGTAACATCGGACCCACCGCTCCGTCCTCCAGCAGGCCTCCGTCTGACGGCTTCCTCCCCTGAGCCTCACCGAAGGGGAGTGCCGTGGTTTGGGAGATTTGACCTTCGGCCTCAGTTGCGCCACAGGTGGTTTTCGGAAGTTCTTCAGAATAAGATGGCAGCTCGGGGTATAAGCCTCGGTTGTTTGAGAAGCTGGGCAGGAGCGAGACGACAGTAGGGGGGACAAGGGAGGAAACGCTGAGAACTTCGCTGTCGGTCGGAGTCTGGGGGGATGTGGACGACCAGTGATTGAAGAATGGTAAGAGTGACGGCTGCTGCCCGTCAGGGGCGCGGCTGCTGGTCTGGACCTGCATGTCCATCCTGGCTTAGATGAAGCGCCTGGCCTTCTCCTCTCAGGGCCGCTGCGTCTCACTGAATCACAAACATTCATGGGTTGTTGAAGAAAGTTTGCTGAGATGAAGAAAACCAGCGGAATCCTGCAGGAAACAAACACAGCGGTAAAACACAAGCTTAATGAAGCTTTGAATACAATGTGGATTTTTTTTATTGACTTCATCTGCATGATGGCTTAAAATGAACATAAAATTTAAAATCCCTCGGGGATCATTATAAGCAGTGTTTGTTTTTAATTTCTTTTAATTTTTACCATCATTTTTTTTATAATTTCCAGATTAATTTATTTTCAGCAATTACAGCAATGCTTTGCTTACTTTCAGAAGATTAGATAATTTTTTTTTTTAACATTTTTTTGAAAGCCATTAGGTAATTTCCTCATTATTTCTTGATAATATTGATTGACTTTAGGGTAATTTGATCATTCTTTATCTGCACATTTGACCGACAAATTTGCTCCTGAAATCATTGTATTCTTTCTAACATGAACCATTTGCTGCAGAAGTCTGACCTGGGCTTCGGCCAAACACATCTGTGTTCCTTTGTATTTGCAGCAATCCTCTGGTGTCTCCTTCACTGTTGAGCAGCTCCTGCAGGAACAAACACATCAGTGTGGCCCCACCACCGACCCAACTTTGCAGACGCTCGTTTGCTCTTTTGCCTCTTTAATCCAAAGACGTCTGCCCCGCATTTGTGACTCCATCACCTGCCGTTGCTGTCGGTCACCTCTTATCTTGCAATCCTGCCGCACCCTTCCCCAGTTAATCCCTTTACTGGGTCACCTTCATCACTGCGAATGTGCATCCAGCCCCGCTCTTCTTCCCTCTTCAGGTTAATCTTTGTTCCTCTCAAACCAGGGCAGCTCAGGCGGGCAGGTGAGTAACAGATATGTGTGCTCCTCTATGAAACATGCATGGGGATAACTGAGAGCCAGGGACAGAGTTTAACAACAGAGGGTAATGTAAACCATGCCATTGATCTCCTCATCCCCACTCAGAGATAATGGAGTATGTAATGGCAGGACAGACTAATACACAGGGGGAAGGAATTCCATTTCATATAATTACGGATTTAAAAAGCATAATTTTGTTGAATGTGTGTCATCAAACTATTGCAAACACAGGTGCTCCCATCTTCCACAACCCTGTTCCCGTCTCCCACAAGGAAATCATCATTCTAAAGATTATAGACGATGGTGAGGAGGTGACTGATAAGGATGGAGGTGGCCGGTCTGAGCTCAACCTTGCAAAATGTAGAATTTCACACAATTAGATTCTTTCATGATAATTTAGTTGTGTTTTAGTTCTTAGATGATTTCTTATTCAGACCAGAGGCCACTGAACACCGGATGAAACCCTACGTTAATTGCAAATAAATAAAAATATGATGGCAATGATGATGATTTTGTTTTTATTTAATTCTGCCAGTGAATAAGTGGCATGAAAGCATTTGGGTTCAAACACCGACACAATAAAGGGATTTACAAAGGGCAAAGCAGAGGAGAATACTAAATCGCAAACATTCATACATCACTGCTACTTGATGTGATCGCTGGATAACAAGCTTCAATCATTTTCAAATAATCCACTTGGAGCCCGTTGTTTTGTTGTGTGAGTCTTGTGTGTGTTGGGACTCCACGGAGTCGATGTTTTGATCCATACATAAAATACAAAGCTGTGAGAGAGGATCTGTCAACGGAAATTAATGTGGAGAAAAAACAAGGTGTATCTCGGTCATTCTGATGAATCTACAGGTGGCGAGAGGCAAAGTGGCTTTGAACCAACGGCAGCTGTGTTGACCTGCCGACCTCTTAATGCTAAATGACACAAAAATACACAAAGGGATTTTCCTCTCCTCCGGCAGGCTGTGCAGCTGATAAGTCCTTTAGCTTATGAGCTTATAGGTCTGCAATCACTCTCTTCTTATGTAATCTTTATTGCGGATCTGTCCAAATATTTTTATATCTTCAATAAGCCTAAAAACCTCTCCAGAGCTGCTTATTTACATCCAGCCCTAACGTTTCTTCCCTAATATGAGCTGGGTTGGGGGAAGGGGGGGGAATCCCCCCATCTGTTCCCTCCACGGACCGCCGGAATGAATAAGTAAAGCCTGCAGACTTAATTTGCTCCGGTACTGCTGCCGGAGTCCTTGTTTACTCCAATAAGGCCGACTGGCAACAGTCAGAACTCAAACTTAGCTCTGGCAGCCTTTTGTCCCCGTGGTATCAGCCAGGAGAGGAAAGCAGAACCTCCAGATTAGCTTCTCCCCAGCAGGCCCTGTGGGGGGAGTGATATTTGTGTTTGGATGGGGTTTATTTCATCTTGTGCAGGAAAGCATTAGTGGGATAACTGACAGGATGTCAGGAAAACATCACTTGTTATCAAAACTTTCTGGAGTCTATTTTTTTATGACTTGCAAACATAGATTCGCATAAGGTTAAATCGTAATAAATCTTAGAAACTTGTTGTATCAACATTAGTAACATTTTAATCTGCTCTAAAACTGTTATTGTCTGATGGACTTTTAAGGATTAAAAAAAATGAATACGTTTACAAATTACATTTCGACAGGAATCATTGTTTATATTTGAATTACTTCTTTTGGAAAAAAAACTCTTTGCTATGTATTCCTTTTGATTTATTTGCAAACAAATTTTACTTTTTTCAAAAGTTTGAATTTCAACATAATAATAAAAGCATAGAATTCATTTGACATGAAACGCCTGGTCCAATATGCAAGAAATAAAACAGATCTTTCAAGAAAAAGCACCCAAAACATTTAAAATGATAAAAAACCTCCCCATTGGTGAGCATAACGGGACGATATGTCGCTCCGGAAAGTGGTTTTGAGATGATGAAAAGCGTCTGTTAACCATCTCGAACAGGATTCCTAAGATAACACACACACACACACAAAGATGCACATTCCTGAAAAATAAAATCCTCTGATGTCAGAGTCCCAATGACAAAACACAAGACAAAGCATTGAATAGGTAGGAAATATGTTGCATGTCATTGTTCAACTTTTTGGGGGATTTTCAAAATAAAATGTGCAAAACATGGAAAATGATAACTGTCTGTGGCCTAAACAGTTGTTACTATATCAGTGTGTATTTACAACGCACAGTACATGTATTGCAAAAATATACACTTGTATAATATAAATATACAACAGGGAGGAAGTGCTTTTCACTCTCGTTGATTGGAAACTTGTCATCAAATAATTCTACTTGTCGAACGGAACTGAAAAAGGTCCAGCTGAGGAGCGAATGCGGTACAAGGAGATTTGTTTTGTTTTGTTTTGAAAGTGCGGTGCACGTGTACATGGGAACGCCGAGGAGATGTCGTGGGAAACTGACGGCCTCCAGTTGAGAAAACGAATCGGGAGAACAGGTCTCAGAAATTTCCTCATACACAAAGTCTCTTTTCAAAGATCTTCATTTGTATTTTTTTTGGTCCAAGGCTAGACTGTATGTACACAAAGCAGCACAACATTCATCAGCACTAAGTTTCTCCAGATGTTTTCTGAGGTTTTCTTAACCTTTGTAGGTTTTGAAATGATCCATCTGTTTCTCCACACCAGTTTGTTGGTATTCCAGTCCAGTCCAGTCCAGTCTGTTGGTTACATCTTATCACCGAACCTCTTGGATTCTAAAAATGCATGTCAGACATTTCATCTTTCAGTTTCCAAAGTCCTCCATTTCTATTCCCTTTGCGAACCACTCCCTCCCCTCACGTCCATGTCTGGATTCTGTTTTTTTTTCTTTAATTCCTTGACAGCTCCTCATCTCAAGGTTCTCAGCAATGCAAGATCTTGATGAAGGCTTTGCGAAACTCAATGTTGAATGTGGTGTAGATGACGGGGTTCACTGCGCTGTTCAGGTAGCCCAGCCATGTGACAGCGCTGTACAGAGAGGGCGAGATGCAGCAGCTGGTGCAGTGGGCTTTCAGCACGTGGGTGAGGAAGAAAGGCAGCCAGCAGATAATGAACACACCTTGGACACAGAAACAAAATTTTTGATTCAATGTTTAAAGAAAAAACAACACATTTTGATCCCACTTTAATTTGCACCACAGAACGTTTCTCTTTACTCTACTTCCAGGGGGACAGATTACACCGATGCAGAGTGATTAGCACAATGAACAAGGCAGCTGAGATGACACCAGTTGATGGGGAACGTAAATATAAAAAAGCCTCCAGATGGAAGTATAAACAAATTGTTTTTGCACTTTATGCGGGAAGGAGTTTGTGTAGCACAGGTGCAACTCCACCCTCTGGTAGCACCTCAACGCTAAATGTGTTGGAGCTATCATGCAGGTCTGTGATGCTAACTTTACTGCAGAAGATAACAGCATTACTCACGCAAGCAAGAATCTATTGGTCTCTGTGAGGGGAAAGCAAGCATGATTTTGTTGTTTTTGCTCATGTATATATATTCATTCATCAAACAAACTTAAATGTATTTTTATCGAAACGCACGCAATACAAATGTGATAAATTTCTATTTATTAATTATAAAGTCTCTAACTAATTGGTAGCACTTTAATTGAGTCCCCTCCCTATTAAAAACATAAATCTAAATAATCCCCGATCCATCCAAGCTCCAACTTTACTTTTTGTCGTTTCAAGCCACAGTTTTTGTGCAAGAGGGATTTTAAATCGACAAAGGTGATTTTTTTTTCCCAGCATAATGAGATACCTGGTGTCCATCTGGTTACTGGTGGGTCTCTGGATTAACCCGCTGCTGCCCAGAGACTTTGTCATATGGTCACTGATATAAGGGTTGCAGCTTCTGCCACCTCCACATAGTTGATACATATTTTCATTTTAAATTACAAAAACTTTTTGGTTTTGAAATGGACCATCATGAATAAATAATAAAACAGATATCTATGGAAAAAGCAAAAATAAATCCCATGTCAATTTGGGGTCAACACCACCACAACAGCATTTTATAAATGTGTAACTAAGTGTTAAGATGAAGAAGTTTCATAATGTTGGTGTATTCATGTGTGTGAAGACGCTGTCGCCAAGTGTGTGACTCCACGTTCCATCTCTCACCGAGCACGATGGCGAGCATCTGCGTTGCCTTTCTCTCCTTCTGCTGAGATAGTCTCCCTCTCACTCTCTCCTTGGTAATCCCCCATTTGTCCCTTGCTTCGCCGCGTTCCCTCCATCCCTCACGCCAACTGTCACGTCCCCTCATGCCGTCTTCGAGGGTCGGGGGACGAGGTGTCAGGGCCGATCGCGTCACGGTGGCGGGGAGAACAGGGGTCGGTCCCACTGAGATGGACAGTGAGATCCTGGCCTGTCCAGTGTGGGAGGATGTCTGAGGAGCAGAGGGGGGAGCCAAGCTCTGCTCGGTCCGCGGCAGGAACTGACCCGGTTCTACTTCGAGAGGATGAACCACTGCCTCTTTCACCAATGTCTGATGGACACACATACACACACTGGGTAAGAGTTAGGACATGATCAACAATAGAATGTCTTCTGTTGTGGTTTAGATTTGAAGACCTACCACTCTCTTTCGCTGGGGGGCAGCATTTGTGGGTCTGAGGATGAGGGCACACAACTTCACGTCCTCAGGTTGTGTGCATTTATTCTGAGACAGAAGAGGGGCGAAAATAGTGATAGAATGTTATATTCTATAATATTTCAGCCGGCAGCTGGTCTGTGAACTTTCACTAATTTTTGTTTGTTTAGTCCACTTGCAGGTTTGTCATGTTAAAAACAACTAGTTCAAACTAATATCAGCATTGGAAAAATCTCTGAATGCAATTTCAAACAGATTAATAACAGATTATTGCACCTTATCAAAAAAGGATTTCACTCAATTGTAATCAGCTCCGTATTTTGTCTGTCTACCTTCCTGTGTCGATGACCCTCTCCTGCCTCGGGAATGTGGAGGCCTTGTCTGCGCGGAGGTGCCGTGCGTCGACCTCGTCTGCGCAGCACCAGACAGATCTGCGCATAAACCAGCAGGGTTACAATGAAGGGGACGTAGAAGGATGCCACGGAAGAGTAGACAACGAAGGCCGGGTCAGCAAAGCTGCAAGTGGTGCCGTCACGGTTCGCTGGTGAAGGGGGAGATGAGAAAAATTTAGGAATAATGCAAACAGGCAATATTATTCAGTATATTAATGAAATACAAAGCCAATTGTTAAAGGCTCCCCGGTATTCACTCCAAGCCAATCCCAAATAGTTCCATGGCAGGGGATCAATTTCCGGCCAAGCAGTGATAACGCACAATTGACATTTCGGTCATTCTCCTGAACCCATGATGCTTATGTTTTGAATGAATGAAATAAATTTATAATCCTACAAGCTACCTCTCAAATGCTGAAAAGCAGCACAACGACATCACGGAATCAGGCAGATTTTATGTGCTCCAGGTCCCGGCCGTGCCTCGATGCTTCACTCAGGCGGCGGAGCTTGTCAAGTTACTCACCACGGCTTGTTTTCCCACTTACTTTCAAGTGCTTTCCTTTGAATTCAGTGCATGAGTCTCGAGCTCCTCCTCAAAGCTAACCTCATTAAGGCAGAGCAAAGCTGTGGCGCATTTTTCACCAGCACTGCTATCGAGAGACAAACCCATAGAGGATTATGTGTGTCCACTTGTTTTCCAGGCAGACGTCACATGTCTCTGCCCACACAAGTAAACCGTGTGGAAGTTATTGCCGTGTTCGTCTTTCTAAAATGTGCCGAGGATTGTTGGCTCAATTTCCTCCATGATAGATAAAGTTTTTCAGATTCTGAAAACAGGGACTTATTTGCGATCACATCGAGGCGCGATAATCGGATTTTGGTGGGAGCCTGTCCCTTTTCTGGATTAAATCTCGGTCAAGGAGTAATCACAGTGACAGAGCTCGACATGAACACAAGCCACCGCGTTATTTTCAGTTTTCCTCACATCTGGCTGCTCACTGTGAGCCTTCGGCAAAATAAAAAAAACCCCTCATGTATCTTCATTTATCAACACAAAGTTCAGTATTCATTCAAGGACATGTACACTGGGAGGTTTGTTAGTGACTGAATGAAAAAAAAAATCTTCTTTTTTAAGATATTGGACTTGTTCTGGATTGCTCCTTTCAACTCCTAGCTGGCTGATTGTTTTATGGTTTGATTATAACCCTAAGCTCACACGTATCAAGAGGTTTTCTCCGTTTTCATACACATTGTTCAGCGCTCAGGTGATTGTCGGTCGGCTGAGAGTATTCTGTGATGAATTAATACCATGAGGACGTAACTGATAGCAGCGCAGGTTTGTGCAAGTTGATTATCTCAGGAGAATGTCTCTCAAGCAAATCGGACTCAGAGGAATAGCATGGACTAATCAGTGGATTGAAACTGTTGAAGTCTCTAATAATCTTCAGGCCTTCATTCTGAGACATCGATTGACTCTGGCTTCCATGTGTTCATCTACACCATGTTCCACCTCTGGGACAGTACTAATTATCGCCCAGTTTGTTTTGCAGACCGGAGAAGTCGCACCCATACTGCAGAGGATAATAATGGTAATTTTCAAAATACAACACTTGACATTTTATTCAAATGGCGATATCGCCATAGTGACCGTTGAAGCGAGACTGGAGAGGTTCAAAGTAGAAAACACAAAGTAATTGGATGTGAGGGCAGTAATCCTGTCTGTGGGCTATATTATGAAAAAGGAAAAAAAATATACAAGCATGCTCACAACGATTTACATTCACAAAACGTGCTTGTCCATGGCAGAACCACAAATCAAGGTAAAAAGGATCAAACCAGCCGGGAAATGTCAAATCTCTCAACCAGTGAAATGCGCTCTGTGGATTTGAAGTGCATCAAGGATAATAAAAGACCAGGCTGCATTAGGAACGAGAACCACACCTGCTGATCTGCTCCAAGTCAACCGTTTATAAAGAATAACAATAATGAGTCGGTTGTTTCCAGGCAGGTACAAACGCAGCAACATGAGGCGTGACGGAATTGACGAATGGAATCAAGGTGAATGCAAAGGCCTCAGTATGACGCAAAACATCAAACTGAACTGAAATCAGATTCTGGAACACGAGAAATACCAAAATACGCAAAACAAACAAAGTTGTGAACATGAGAGAATTTCAGAATGGAAACCACATCTGACAAGTTCAGACTGATGTAATGGCACAGAAAAAAAACATGCAGCAGGACGTTCTTTGGGTTCGTTGGCGGCAGAGGAAGATTAACATTGTGCAACAATTTGCAAAGACAAGATGCTGAGTCTGGTCGCCTGAACGACAGAGGTTCACATGCAGGAGAGTTGAAATGACCAGCGATACTCCTGAAAAGGAAGCAGATGTGCAGCCTTCTGACAGCATATCAAATGTCCGGATTGATTTCACCATAAATCCACAGAGCGGTGGAAGCAATCCCAGCCCAGGGGAAAGTCCATCTACTACTTTCACAGACACGCATTTTGGCAGAAGCGGGCAAAAATTCATTTATTACTTTGTAGGATTAAAAAAAAAAAACCAACACATTTTGGGTGAGAAGAAGTTATAGCTACTGACAAAAAACAACAACATCGCGGCTTCTAAGTTTATTTCAAAATGGCAGCTTCCACAGTTCAATCTGCAGGTTCAGTGAGCAATGGAAGTATAAAGGTCAGTAACCAATAGGATGACCCCACAAATTAAATGGTCTTCACTTAGAGCTCTTATCGCGCCATAGCCATACAAACAAATAGCACTTTCACACCTTGTGGTTTCAAAGGGCTTTGTACTAGATTGTATTAACCCATAGTTTGCACAATTCTTCCTGTTAGTCGCTAGTTGATTACTTTATGTTGTGTCTTGATTATTTCCGGGTCAAAATCTGCAAATTCAAAGGTAATTCCTTGCTAATTTGACCGAGTTATAGTTGATTTTTCAGCACAGTTCAGCTGATATCGGAAGGTGACTGCACAATCACCCACAGTATTTTTCCCCTGAAGTCTCCATGTTCTCCCCGTGTCTTGTGGGTTTCATCTGGGTTTTCAGGTTTCCACAAACAGTCCAAAACAATGCAGCAGGGTCATTGGAGACCTTAAATTGACGTGCGAATGAAGGTGGGAATGGTTGTGTGTCTCAATATCTGGCCTAGCGACCTGTCCCTCATGACCCTGAGTGCAGGATAAGTAGTATGGATTATGAATAATTTCCTTTTTCAGGAAAGAAAATGACTTTGATGAGCATATCATCAGAAAAAAAAGGCTTTGGATAGAATATTTCCTTGAGACTAATATTTGCATGCTCTAACCCCTTCGCACGGGTTCTCTCTGATGTTCTTCCTGTAAATGATCAGTAGATTTTTCATTGAAAACACTGTAAACTCTCAGTAGGTGTGAATGAGACTGAATGGTTGGATGTCTGTGATTGACATCGACCAGTCCAGGGGTAAACCCTTGCCTCTCACTCTGTAAATTACCACACCTTTTTCTGTGACCACTGAAATGTAGCATGACCGCAGAGATGGTGGTGGAGGAGTCGCCCCTGAAGGCAAACACTGGAATCAAATGTTGCAACCTGACTGTGACTGGCTTAAACGACAACCGGGTTTAATATAAGCGATAAAAAACTAGGCTTCCAGTCTGCAAATAACCCTGTAAATGCTGAACAAAAATGTGCAGAAACTGCTAAATTCTCCCTGAGAGCAAAGGTTGGAACACAGGAGCGCTGCTGATCAATGAGCTGTTCACCAGTTTCAGTGAGAGGATGTTTTCGCTGCTGACAGAAAAAATGCTGGACTTGCAATCATGTACCTGAGCTTCTCTGAATATTATCCACCGGGATTCTTGGCAGCGGTAACTTGAGGCAAAAATGATGCAGCAGCAGCATCATTTTGTGGCTCGAAATATAATTGAGATGATCCAGCTTTTAAGTTCACAGTGAAGAAAGCTGTGAGGGTTTCGCTGACTTTGAGGTCAGACGGGGTTTCGTGGAACAACTTTGGACATTCAGCAAATGTTAATCACCACTTCTTGGATGGTATCCAGGGTGGATACGGCTCTATCAGATACATCAGTGACAGGATATTCACAAAAAAAAACTTAAAATCGAAGTTAAAGTGACAGATATGTCAGTAAACACAACAAACAGCAGATAAGTTATTCATCAGCTGATCTTAAGGCTCCGGGTGTTTGCCATGGTGATGATGAGGTCCTGGATATAAAGACCAAACTTTTATATGGTGGTAAACGAGAGAGAGTAAAATGACTTGCAGAATACAAGTGTAGGGAATAAACTGGTGTTTCACTCCAGAAAACCGCTGAAATCGCTGAATAAGTCGCTGAAGACTCTCCAGCTCATTCAGAATGCTGCTGCATGTGTTCGAACAAGAACTAGTGCGAGGGATCATATCTCTACAGTCTTGGCCTCTCTGCACGGACTCCCTGTGCACTTCTGAGTAGAATTTAAATCTCCTCGTATTCTCGTATTAATCCTTAAACGGCCAGGCCCCGTAATATCTTCAAGAAATCCTAGAACCCAACAGCCTAATCAGACCTTTACACTCCCAGGACTCCTGGCTACTTGTGGTCGTGACAATTATGACAAGCAAAAACGGGAGCTGAAGCATCCAGAGTTATCGTGCTTCTCTTCTGAGGACCCAATTTCCAATCTGGATGCAGGGCGGACACCCCCTCCTTGTTTAAGGAATAGGCTTAAAACCTTTCTTCTTGAGAAAGATTATAGTTATGGTTGGCTTAGGTTAGCCCTGAATTGTGCTGGCGAAGGCTTCGTCTGCTTAGGCATATCCCATGATGCACCTCTCCCACTCTTCTGCAATGCGTCCACCATTATTTCTCAAATTAATATTGAAGCTATTACTGTATCACTTCAACTGTCGGTACTACTGGAACGACTAGTTATAGATAATTTCTGTTAGAAATTATCTCTGTCCTCCGCCTTGTTCTCTCTCTTTCTACCCCAGTTGGTCGAAACAGAAGGCCGCCCACATTGAGCTGGGATCTGCCCAAGGTTTCTGCCCGTAAAGGTTGGGTTTTGTCGATCTTTTTAAAGAGTGTGGTCCGGACCTCCTCTAGCGTAGAAAAGTGTCATGAGACAAATGCATTGTAATTCGTCGCTATATAAGTAAAATCTGACTTGACTTAATATCTGTGGGATGGATGAAGGATCCTGGAGGGTCAGATTGCTGCATCTTTGCTTATGTTCAAGGAGTTATCACTATAATTTATCTTCAAAATTGAACTTTAGCATTTCAAGTAATGCTGAAAAGCATCAGATGCTTTTTAGGATGGCAGTTAAAGGACACTTCACATCAATAACCTGCACCTACACCACATAAGAGAAGCAGAGGGTTTGGGAGATGATGTTCCACAGTATAACTCAATTCGTGTTCATACAACAATGGCTCTCATCTATCAGTGATGATTTGAGGGACAATTTCTCTGAACAGTATCTCCCTCTCCGCCCCAACCTTATTTGTGCTGGTGGCACCTTCACCAAAAAAAAATGCCAAAGACTACTTTACGCTTACATGGTGTTCAGGTCATACTGACATGTTTAAGATTTTTGACGAAAAATAAATAAATAACAGCAGTATTGTGTGCTTTGTGGTGGGAAACCCAGTGGCCTGACAGCTGGTTTCCAGTGATGGAGGCTTAAAACAAATTCAGTATGGAAATCATCAATACTGAGTTGTTGGAAACCTGAATTTTCAGTCGTTAAAAAAGAAAAAAAATCCAGAAAATGCTCAAGTTTAGTTCATTACAAGAATTACATGATGCATAAAGAGATGAAGAAAATATAGTTTTTGTCATTTTTTTGGTTTTCATATTTTTGGTCTGCACAGCTTTTAATCAAAAACAGTACTGAAACAGTTAATTTCAAATAAACCGAAATGGAAAAGTCTATTAGCAAATATAATAAAAGGTTAGTCTGGCGTGTTAAAGTGTTGTTACCAGTGTTGTTCAGTCCAAACAGCAAAGGGCAGGAGATAGCAAAGGAGAGGAACCACACAACGGCGATCATCACCGCCACCCTCCTCCTGGAGCTGTATCTGGTGTTGTACAGCATTGGCATGGCGACGGCCGTGTATCTGCAATAGTACACACAAACACAAACACGCACACACGAATGCATGAAAAAACCCAGATGAACGCATCTTGAACAAACTTGCGGTCAACAGTTGGACTCATATACACGCATCTCCCGTCATGTCATGTTCATGCGTACGCTGAATGTGACTTCCATCATGCAGAACCAATCACAGCCTTATCTTCTTCAAGCTGAAAACACGCAAGTTGTTATTATTTTATAACCTCATCATGTTTCAGTTGATTGATCAGTTGATTTGTCTCAGAGAACGGTGAGAAATCTTTCTCTATTATTTTTTCCCAGAATGTGAGATACCATCCCCTAATGTCCACAGCCCAAAAATAATCATTTGACTTTTCACTGATAGAGAGTAAAAGAACCAAGAAAATAGGTTTGATGAGCTTGATCTTTTTGAATGTTTAGAATTTTGAACTTTAAAGACTAAAAGCTGTCATTAAATTTTTATTGTGTAAAATAAACTGATAAATGTGTGGTTCTAACTACCCTCGTAAAATCCTCCAGCAACATTTTCCAACTGTTTTTTTTTAATCCGCAGTCCTTTTTCCATCATTGTACTTCTAATATCCAGGTTAAAATTAGTCTTGTCTGAAATGTATGCTTTTTTTTCGTCCTGGAAAGGAGCAAATAAAAAATGCAGTCAGTGACTATGTGTAAAAAAAAAAACAGTGTTCACAAAAGCCTTTTGACCTTTTTTGTTGCATTTAGCATATGTATGAAGCCCTAGCGACTGTCTGCCTGTGGAATATATTCAATTTTCTCCTCTTTTGATAAACCAGTTAAATTCAATCCAACATTATTACACCAAACTACACACGAAAGTACTGCAGCCTCCATGTGTCACTTTGTCAGAAAATATTAGCATGCAGTCGCAGACCACTCGCCTGCTGGGTGTCTGGTCATTCCCTGCTGGACTCGTGAGGAGGGCTTTGGGTTTCCATCAAATACGCCCCCCCTCACTCAAAAGGAACACATTAAAACCTAATGACTTCAGAGGAGTTTTTTTTTAAAAGGGGCACCGGGAAGAGACAAACGGGGATGGTGTATCCCTGCTGCTCAGCCACAGCAGGATGACGGATGCACTTCAAGCTCAAGCTAACAATTCGAGGACCTTTAGAGGTGTTTCAGGAGAGCAATGTCTGGGTACATAAATCTCACTGACGTCTCCAAAGCATCCTGGGGAACAAAACAAGAGAGGCAAGTCCCCACGGTGCAAAACATTATGTGTTTATGAGACACTTGTTGTTAAGGGAAGGTTAGTGGAAAGTTAGGTTTAAGTTAGTACTCTGCAGCTGAGCATAAACTAAACACAGAATTTATTGGACGTAAGATTGCCTTTAAGAATCTATGTTGTTTGTTCTTAGCTTCATAAATGAGATCATGCAGATGCCTCTGTAAAGCCTTCAAAATGTTCAAAATCAGATGTAGGGAGCAACTTCCATATCCCCAGCACGACCCAGCAAACATTTTCTCAATAAAAGAGAGACAGTATTGCGCAGAAACACACACAAACAGGAAAGTGGGAGGGTGAAAAGTACATCTTTAATGGATTTCTGGATGACTCGCAGTTGTGGATGAATGTAAAAGACAGGTCCCCACAAAGATGCTAAACACCCTGAGGGTCAGTGCGCATCTTTCATGGGCCAAATTTGATTTTTCAAAAAATGTTTTCACCTTCCATCAAGCCAAGGATGATGTGCCACATGCTCCTTGTTTCAGTGGCCAACAAAGTAAAGCGACTGTAAACATTGTTTGTAGCAAAACCATAGTATTGACTGGCTGATGTGAGTAGAAAGAAAAACAAGCACAGCAACTAGCTCTAAGAAAAATAAACAAGTCTGAAGGCCAGAGTGCAGAAAAACTTTGCAACACAGTGAAATCCACCATGGAGCAACATGTCTCATTTTAAATCCTATTTTCAGATGACAACTAGAGCACAGATAATAAATTTGAGATATTTCGATTAACTGGATCTTTGCTCCAAGTTACTGCTGCCGAGAATCCCGATGGATCATATTTACAGAAGATCTCGTACATGGTTGCTAGTCCAGCATTTTTTCTGTCAGCTCTTGATACATGCTTTGAGTCAGGGCGTCCATCAGAGCCTCTGTTTGGCTCTAAGGACCTCCTCTCACTGAAACCGTTGAACAACTCATTGATCAACAGCGCTACAACCTGCATTTAGAAGTTTTAGAAGCAAATTTTTGTCCAGCATTTATAGGGTTATTTGGGGACTTGAAGCCTATTTTTTTACTACTCATATTAATATGTTCGATTATCTCGTGTCTGAAATAAACTCCGGATGAACCAACAGCTCCAATTGGAGGGGAACGCTGAGGAGAAACAGTGACCATGAAAGATAAAGAAGGTAATCGTAACCCGGTATAACAAGGACGCGCTTAAAAGAGCGTGGAGAAAAAAGAGGCACCTGTCGATGCTGATGGCGCAGAGGTTGAGGATGCTGGCAGTGCACATCATTACGTCTAGGGTGAGCAGGATGTCACAGTGGATGAGACTGAACCGCCACTCTCCCACCACCTTCGATGAGAAAAACACAAACTTGATTGCCTTTCTGGTTGTTTTTGTTTCAAGAACTGGTCATTTCTCCTTTTTGCTGGGGTAAATATCAGATATAATGTGTTTCAACATCGACAGAGCAGCATCAATATTAACCAGGCCGGATCCTCCCATGGTTTATTGAATATATAAGTACGTCTTCACAGCATGCATTAATTAGTATCAGGCCCCTGAACATTCATAGTTCAAAGTGTGTGAGACAGATTTGTAGAAAGATGACTGATTATGAATCATTCACAGATTTCAATGCTAGTCATTTAGACTTATTGGCTGCTGTTAAAACTGTAACCGTTCGTTATTGGTACTGTCGGTAGGCAGTTAAAATAAATCAAAAACAACAAATCTAAAAGTATTCTTAGATCATGTGAATCTTCACTTTAATTGCAAGGGCGTTTGTAGTGAAGCAGAAACCACCACGGAGTCAAACGAGCTGCTGATGGGATGACGGGCTGGGGTTCAGCAGAGAGCAAGCAGCTGCCGGCATTTTGTAAATGGAAATATGATGGGAAATTTATCAGCTGGATTAAAGCTCCCATATAAATGCATAATATTCTAACAGATTAGGTATTGTGGAAAAAAAACAAGGAAGTAAATTCGAGAATTCACTTCCACTTTTGTAAAATTGAATGTGTTTTAGTGTCTCTCTGGTAGAAGACATTTATTTGAAGGGCTTCAACAATTCATTAATGAGTATGACATTTCATAGAGATTAAAAAAAGTGAAATATAATACATGTAGTATATATATACAATATAAATAAGTTATATTTTTTAAAGCTCAATTTCTTTATGGTGTGAAAAAATAATATCAAAAAATATTATATATATTATATTAATCATTATTATATCAAGAATTAATATTTATTGTAAATATACCATTGTTATTATAACATCATATATTATGTTAATAATACTTAATCATAGGTGTGCAAGAGAGTTTTTACATGACTTTACCAAACTTCTCTTGTGATTTTCCCAAGAGTGTCCATCAAGTTTAAGATGAAACTGCTATTCGATGTCTGTGTTTCCACTGTCATATGCAAAGATAAAGAATCCCACATGATCAGCTGCTGGCCCAGGAAGAAGAAGCAAAGGTGCTTCTGTGTTTAACAAATAAACGTCCACACAGTCACACACACCTCCAGATAGACCCCCCAGGGCATGACCAGTGTCGCCAGCAGCAGGTCGGACACGGCCAGCGAGACGATGAGGTAGTTGGTGGTAGTTTGCAGCGCGCGCTCGCGTGACACCGCCACGCACACCAGCACGTTACCGAACACCACGCAGAAGATCAGGAGCACCAGCAGCACGGCGTAGAAGTTGTACGGCGGAGAGGACGGTGACGGTGAGCTGGTGCAGTTGGACAACGAGGAGTGGGAGGTGGGGAAGGATATGGCCAAGTGCGAGGGGTCAATGCTGGCAAAGACTGAGAAGTTACCCTGGGGGGATGACAGAGGAACGGAGGGAGGGAAGGTCTCGCCTGACTTGTTGAGTAAAGTCATGATGGTGCTCCTGTGGACATGGTCGGCCTGAAAATGGAGCACGAAGAGAGAAGAAGACACAAATTATAGCCTTTTGGTTCTGTGTCCACTCAATTCACTGATGCACATTAGACAAGATAAAGGTTATTGTGGCAGCAGGAGGGGCAATTTAGATCCAGCGTTCCCCCACAGACTCAGAGGACGTCGCACAAATCAAATGTACAATCACATGCATGAACATCATTCTCGATAACCAAGTGTGCAGGAGAGCACTGTCTGCAACTACATTCAGTTGCAGAGTGAAATTGGGAGTTAATAAATCTCACGTTATAAATAACTGATTCATAACCGATTAATACCATTGACACGCCCCTCAGAAAGCAGAAGTTCTGCTTAATACGGTCAGGTTTGGGCTATTAGTTTCCATGGTGATCCGTCCCTGCTGAAAAGTGAACCATATGTGCAATACTGAAATCCTGAAGTGACCTCGAATGATACTCTACTATGATACGTACGTATAAGCGAAGAGTTAAAAACCATTACGTTTCTTGGAAGTTGGCACGGCGATGGTAAGCTGATATGTCAGATTTCAGTCTTGGATCAATCGTGTTGCCCCTGTCTCTCCTCTCTGCAAATCCCCCTGTCTGCGGGTGATTTCCTGAGACTGACGCCTGACAGTTACTGTGGCTCATTATCCCTCGCCCTGCTGTCCAGTCGGCTCTTCTCAGCGACCCCCATTCACACATGCCGCGAAGATGGTGACTGGACTGCAATCGGCAGCCGTCACCTTGGAAACAAGTGCTCGGCCCTGATCATTTTGTGCAACGTTATGGTAAATAAAAATCATGTAGAGACATTACAAGAACTAGAACACGTATTTTCAAGCCAGTGTCAAGAATAATGGTTTTAAACCCAACTCTCTCCGATTGACAAAGGACAGAAAGTGCAGTTAAAAACTGACTGAAAGCCTCACAGTTAAACCAATTTTACACCCCATCCACTTGTTCTGATTTGCCAGACCTGGACCTGATGTTTAAAAGGGTTAGGATGTTGTTCTGAAAACTGTGTATTTGAGCTGTTAATAAAAGTGTTGGTCATATCTTGGTAACTTCTTGTTCAGGGGGCTAACCAGTCTCTCTAAGTCTAAGGCTAAGTCTAAGTGACCAGGCCACTGGTAGCAACTTGGGCTTCAGCGTCTTGCCTATGGACACTTCGATATGATGACAGGAGGGGCTCGGAATTGAACTGCGAACCTTCTGTTTGGCGTAAGATAAGATAAGGTAATACTTTATTGACCCCCATAGGGGAAATTTGGGTGTTGCAGCAGCAACATTAGAGGGAAAAGAAAAAGAAAACAGGAAAGATATATAAACACATATGTCAGTGCAAACACATATGCACATAAGTCACCATTCCCACACACGTATACATACATGTATAGATAAATTTTTTACACACATACCCATACCTACATAAATATATATACACATATACACAATTTACACAATATATATATATATATACTATATACACAATATACACATACACATTTACATATGGATAGCACAAAAAAATAAATAAAATAAATAAATAAATAAATAAATAAATAAATAAATAAATAAATAAATAAGTAAAAATTGGGTGACGGAGTGATGGGGTGGCAGTAGCACAGATGCTCCCCAGGCAGTCAGAGTTGTGTCCCGTGCAGACTGCTGTTATACAGAAGAAGACCAACTGGGTGACAACCAACAACAACTGGCAGTTTCTCTCAAATATGAAACTTCCTTGGGCTCTAAGGGGGTTTTGATGGACTCTACGATGATTCAGACCATGTGACTCTGACTTGTTAAATCAGTGAATTTTCCACATAGTTTGAGCCAAAAAAATCATTAAATAATCCCACCTGTTGTCCTTGCACTGCTGCTCTCTGCCCCACTTCACCCTTTCTGCTCAATTTGTTTTATTCCTCACAGTTCTTTATTGATTTCTCTCAGCAGGGAGGTTATCTGGAGCAAAGACACACTGACATAATGACAAAGGTCAGCAAACTACAGTGCGTGTGCAGCATTGTATTGTTTAATTTACTTATTGAAAGGTACTTCATGTCATACCATTGAAAAAGGGGAAAACAAAGTATGAAAATCAGTTTCTCTCATGATAAAGATTCTATTGTTAGATTGTTTGAAGGGGCTTTTGGGCTTAAATGCATCAAAATAGCTTCATCTACCCTGGAATTAAGAGTCTTGGATTGGATTTCCAATATGCATAAAGAATCGCAGAATACAACGAAGACCAAATGTAAATTAGGAAAAAATGGAATTAACACTCTATTAAGCATCTTCAACCTATTTTACTTTTTTTCCCCCCTAAACTGTGATTGTGTGAGCTGTGACTGGAAAGAGGAGCCTGACAGTGCAGAACATAAACATGGTTGTTATTCTCGACACACTAGAGAGAGTCTCTGTGATCAGAGGGTGTAAAAAAATCTAATCAAGTGCAGGTGGAGACAGCAGAACCTCCTTTCAAGGTCCATGTTTTCTGAGATACTGATATAAATGTATTCTGCCTTGACCCCCAAATTAATGAGCACTTTTTCCTCAGCTGATGCCAGACATTTACAAAACTGCTTTGCTTGGGACTTTTTATCCCCACGGGTTCACATTCAACCTGGGATTAGTTGTTTCCTCACTGTGACTGGCTGAGAGTCTAGCTGGTCTGTTATTTGCGATGTTGTCCAGCACTGAGTGAGAATGTGGTGCAATCCGGCGGCTCACAGTGCTTGCTATCATGCCCAAACTACTGTCTTCCAAGGATGGCATCATCACCGGGTCCAAAAAGATAGTCACCCAGAGACTGGCATTGAAAACAATGGTAAACAAAATGAGCATACGCCATATGATAACACTTTAGAAAGATCACAAGCTGAAATTATTTTGTGGTCATATAAGTACTAATGGAAGTCAGTGATGACCCTGCGCTAAAAAGTTACTTATCATAGAAAAGGGTCTGTAACCCCGCCCCTAAAAACCACACCCTGATCCATTATACACCCATGGTTGTTGCCAATGAGGCCCTACTGTTGGTCTGTAGCTGACTGAAGATCTGTGATGTTTCCATGCCGACACCAGTCCCCTACACGACATTGCAGAAGCTCCACGCTGTCCATTCTGCTAACCATTGACCAGCTCTTACTAGCTCGTAACAGATGGCTTGTTACACCTGGTTAGCCGTTATCTCCCACTTTACAAACCACAGTTCCAGAAATGAAGGGTCGTCATGGGTTTCATTATTTTACTTCATATCAAAAACCCTATTTCCTGTGTCACTTTTTAATCATTTTTTTCTCCATCAACTGAGGGGAAATTGTTCGAGAGGATCATCCTAAATATACTGAGCCGCAATTTACAATTTTTCGGTAGAGAAAACTATTCTCTCAAGAAAGTTTTACAACAGAAGAAATTTGTCCAACTCTGATCGCAGCATGCAGCACAGCCAGTGGTTCTTACTAACTGGCCATTACATGGTTTTCCTTCAAGAGCAGGAATATATGCATTAGTTCAATTTCACACAGAGCTGATTGAGTGACGGCTGCCCACATCTGACCCCTGCGGCACGTTTTTCCCTGATAAAATGGCTACAAATGTCATTTGGTGGAATTACTTGGGTTAGAGTCAAAGACCACATCTGATCTATTGGAAAGAAGGACATGCTTCATCTTAACTCAAAGAACGCGTTTGAACAATGTTTACAAGCATCCTTCGTTTATGAATCCTCAAAGCTTTGGTCATTTCGAACTTGTTTTGAACATTATTGCGAATGCACGAAAAGACAGAAATGTTTCTTTTCTCCTTGGAGGATTTCAGATTTCCAGCGGGCGCAGACAACGCTAGAACTCAAACAAGTTGGCTGAAAGGAACATGTGACAAAACGACCACGCAGATAGGGAACAGCCAATAAAAGAATTGAAATTTATGACTGCGGATAATGCGGAATTGGAAAAATATAAACATGGCAACACACTGTTGGTACCAAAAGCTGAAATGAGCGGCGGAAACTGCAGATGGAAATATGAGCTGAGCGGGTTCCCATGTGAAGAATGACATGAGTTGGCTCCATGGAGGAGGCAGGGCCTTTCTCTGCGGGACAGTGGAAGTCGTACATTTCATCGGGGAGGAAATACAGCAGTCAGAGATCTCACAATGTTTCAATGAACCAGCAGGGATGTTGCTTTCCAGAGAGTGATGGCCCTCTGCCAAATGAATTACCTGCCAATTGACCCTCTGACGTGTCATGTGGAAAATCAAGCACAAAAAAATCTAATGAATGCTATTGAAATATTTGAAGTTACTACATTGTTTTGTAAATAGGGAAGAGATACCGAGAGCTTCAATGACTGCATTTAATTAGTTTTTTCTGTTGGTAGGATAATATTGCGTTTATAACATCCCATCTCTCATCATGTAAACTAGCATAATAACGGTTTGAGTCTTTCAGAAACAAGGTGAGGTATTTATTTGGCCTGAATCCGTCAACTAGATTTCACATTATATATGATTTTAAAAACCATCTTAGCTAACATTATTTGCTATTTAATTTAACTTTGTCAAGGAATGACATCTGGCCAAATGCCTGAATATCTGCCAAAATCAGCTCTTTAGAAACCTGAAGCTGGGAACAGTCTGTGTTGTTGCTGCAATGCCAAACACGAAAGGCTCATGCATTGTGATGCATGAACATGGGATGGATCAGTCGGCATAACCATCATCCTTCATCGAGGGAAGTCAGCGGACAGTCACGGAGAGACAGGATGAACTTGTGGAGTGCAAACTCCCAATTTCCTTGTCTAATTAATTTTTGAGCTAACAAGGTACCTCGAGGCTTTTATTTTACATTGCTGATAAAATTCTTTTTAATTCTTTTTAATCTTAACACTCAGCTGGGGAAGCTAAAACAGGTTAAGATTAATCTTAATAATTTGGTAGCAAAACTACTGTTTTTAATAAAATTAAATTACTGAAGCATTTAAATAATTTTAGTTGGCAGATCTGTCATGATCACTTAAAGCAGCTTTTTAATTTCCTTTGACCTGAACATTTGTGCCCTCCAGTATTTTGGATTTGAATTGAATTGAATTTAAATAAAATAAACTAAAATTCCTTTTGCTCATCTTAGCTCTGTCTTTGTGTAAACCATGATTTTTCTCATGTTCAATTCAAAACATCTGTCAGTAAGAGCTTTAAGAATTTGTATACCAAAATGGTTTGTTTAGGGTTTTTGTTCTTCTTCCTACAAAGTGCTCTGATATATTTAATCCATCCTCCTGCAATCAGATGTAACTCTGGGCAAGTAGGTCACCCCAAACCTCACAGTCACCCTCATTTCCCTTTTGTCTTATTTTAGGTTGCAGAGTCAATTAGGAGGAAGCAATGTGAGTTTGGTGTCAGTGGATAAACACTTAGTTACCTTTCCTCTCAACATCTGACGGCAGGTTTGGGGTTTTCAGAGCCAAATGTGTGTCCCTGTATCACCACACAGCAAAACCGTGGGTTTCAAATCTGGTGCTGCTGTTCTCTGATCTGATCCCTTCTGACCGGCAACCAAGCATGGCGACCTCTCTCGGCCCTTCGCTGAAGAAATGGTGCTCCATGATGTGTGAAGGGCTTAAAAAGTGACCATATTACATTTAAGGTAACAGTGGGAATTTCATTCCCATCTGATTGATAACCTGTGCAGTCAGACATCTGCTGAGCACCTATAACATATTTCTTGTCCTATTTTTGGTAGAAAACAAACAGTAAGCATCACGATGGCAACATGCAACTGCAGCTGACTGATTCCGACCAACTTTGACATTTTTTAACTCAAGTTGTTTAACCATGTAAACAATTTGGGGCGAGGTATCTGCAGAAGATTGTTTTTTCAGGATGAACTTTATATCTGTGTGTGTTTTTCTTCACAAATACGACTGCGTGATGTAGAGTGTCAGGAAGATACAAGAGAATGCACTTCGCAAGACCTTGAACAGATTCATAAACAAACACTCTAGATATTAAAAGTCATTGTCCTTATCCTTAACTTCCTTGTACCCTTGCTTTCCTGTTTTATGCCTTTTCCATTTTATCAGTCATTCGAGATCATCGGGGCCAAAATAAGAATAAATGATTAGATATAAATAAAGAATAGAAATGAAGTTCACGTCCTCATATGGGGATGATGACAGCAAACCACAAAAGTCTTAATTCCGGCCCTGAGATTCCACTCCTAAATCAGTGGATCAGTGCAGGATCACGCCAGGATCTTGGGGACATTGGAGGGTTATATGATTAAGATCTAATGGCCTCAAACAGGCAATTCCTCATAATATAAATAAATACAAATAAAAATAAATTTAGAACAGCTATAAACCATTAAATAAATGGATTTTTGTGTCTTCTTCACTTTAACATCATGGTCTGCTGCAGTGATTCAATGTTTGTTTCAACTCGTTGTTGTGGTTTTGGCTACAAATAGCAGGCGCTAATAAGAGCGGTAAATAAGAAGTCATGGAGTCGTGCAAATGGAATAATGTGTACAGAAATGACAATGCGATTACCTCCAATGAGAGCTCAGCTTCATAAGAGGTTACGTTAAATGGCTTTGAACGAAGATATGAGCTGACAATTCCTTTCCCGATCTGCCCCTTGCCTGTTCCATTACAACACCTGTCAATCTGGAACGACGGTCTTGCCGAAAATTATTAATAAAACAGTAGCAAGCTGTGCTTTCAAGGAGGATATTAAAGATCAGGAGCAGAAATTGATAGTGCCGAGCACACCGCACACACACTTGTAGGAATAGCGGCTGAGAACCTTTATACATTTTTGTGTGTCTGTAAGTAAGGATGATCTGGTTTGACATCGACTTCATCTATTGGTGTCAAGGGTTACTTCAGCTGGACACCGATGCTGCCGTCTGAAGCAGCCTCGTCTACAAAACCAATGAAGAGGGCTGCAAACGCCGACAGCGCTGCCAAATAATGGTCGATTTGATCTGGATACATTCTTTAAACGCTTCTCGTGTTCAAGTCAAGACAGACAGAAGGCATCAGAATCGGACAGACAATGTCTTGTAGCTTCACTGATCAATCTATCATTTCCTTAAGGATATGGATAATACTGTATTGATCCCCATAGGGGAAATTTTGGTGTTGCAGCAGCAACATGAGAACCCCCCCCCAAAAAAACAGGAAAAACATATAAACACATATGTCACCATACATACCCACACACACGTATACATACATATATACACACACATACCCATACCTACATATAATATATATACACATATGCACAATATACACAATATACACTTACACATATATACATACACATATACAGATAGATAGCACACACAAGCAGGAATAAATAGAGAAAGTGAACCAAAGTGACCTGTAGTAGTTAGGGGCACCACACGTGTGAGTGGGTGACAGAGTGATGGGGTGACGGTCGCACAGATGCCCCCCAGGCAGTCAGGGTTGTGTCCCGTCTAGACTGCTGTTATACAGTCTGATGGCCGTGGGCACAAAGGAGCGTCTGAAGCGTTCAGTTCTGCGCCGGGGTGGGATGAGCCGCTGGCTGAACAAGCTGCTCATCAGCCACAGCTCTTCGTGCAGGGGGTGGGAAGGATTGTCCAGGATAGCTCCCAGTTTGTCATTCACGCTCTGCACAGCCACCGACTCAAGATGGTCGAGGTTGAGTCCCACCACTGATCGAGCTTTCCTCACAAGCTTGAATTTCCTCACAAGCTTGTTGAACCTGTTGTCCTCACCAGTTTTTGGCACCGCCCCACCAGCACACTATAGCAAAGAAGAGTGCGCTGGCTACCATAGACTGGTAGAAGGTCTAGAGGAGCACGCTGCAGACACCAAACGACCTCAGTCTCCTCTCAGAGAGAGGTTGAAGAGGTGCTGGAAGACTCCTGCAAGCTGCCCAGCACACACCTTGAGAACCCTTGGACTGATGTTATCTGGCCCACTAGCTTTGCTCTGCCTCAGACTGGAGAACTCCCTCTACACCTGGCTGGAGGTTAGGCTGAGGCCATGATTGGGGGTGGGGGGATTGGGGGTGATGGTGGAGGCTGTCCATAGAAGCTGCCGGTGGGCAGGGGGAGGGGGATGGGGGAGAGGCGAGGTGTTGATGGGGGGAGGGCTGAAGGTGATGGTGGGGGCTGTCCATAGATGCTGCCGGTGGGCAGGGGGTGGGGGGGTTGTGGTGGTTGAGTCTGAGTTGGAACTGGATGTCATGAGTGTACATGGCATCAGAACACCACAGGATCCATGATCAGCCGTATAGTCATATCATTGGATCTGCAGCTGCATGTCTCTGGGACTTTGGTGGCGACAGGAGCGGGGCAGTCCACTGATCACCACTCGGTGGTGAGTTGGACCCAGGGGGGCAGGAACATCTGCTGGTAAACCCAAATGGTTACTTCAGTCGAACTGGGAAAAGTTTGGTGGAGACGTTCACAAAGGGGATGGGGAAGGTCTTCCTGTTAGCCCGAAGGAGTGGTGGAAACTGAAGCACGACCAAGGATAGGCCAAACAGGGGCCCAAATAAGCTGAGAGGAAACCCATTGCCCTTGACAGGGGATATTGCGAGGCGGTGAAAAGAGAAACTTCTTAACCCAAATGATATGCCCTCTTTGGAGAAGACATAGCTACAAGACTCTGGCCTTCATCAAGATCCCCGGAGGAGGTTACTGGGGTAGTCTAGACAAAACTGTGGGACTGGCTTGACTGAAAGTGTTGCTTTCCAAAGTCAAAGAGATCAACAGTGACGCGTCATTTGCTCGTGGTCTGCTGGAAAACACACCTCATCAGTCCGCTGTCAATAAAACCCACACTGGAGCGTCTGCTGGACCTTGCCTTCATTTTTTCTATCGGCAAAGCTACACCTAAGGTCATGTTAAGTTTATCTCAAACAGTGCAGCTTTCCTGCTCACACAAAAGCACTCAGAAGAGAGACCATAGTATGATGACACTTTGCACTGAATGTCTTCTACAGATGAAAAAGTCCAGTTAATATTTTGCTTAGACGGTATGAATTGTTTCACAGGAAATGCACCCTGACGTTGCCCTGAGTTCAGCCCGACATTTAAATAAAGGCTTTAGCCATACCTGAAGTCCCTTTCCTGATGTTCCTCATGTTAATCCAAACATTATCACGATCATAGCCTAACAACTTGCAGGTGCCGCTGTCAGCCAGTTTGAGATAAGTTCAGATGAAAAATCCATGAAAGGAACTTTAAAGTGTACAGTTTGTGAGAACCGTTTCTCAGCCAATGTTGTAAAAGCGAAGGGAAAATAAGAAGGCCAAATATTCCAATTAATAGTACAAGAAAAAGTGAATAATGACGGAAAATGGATGCAAGGCTGTAGAGGAATAGACAAGCGGAAGCTGAAAGGCTGCACTCACACACCAGCAGCGAAAGCAGGTATGGCATCTCCGCTGGCCACCGACGATGTGGAAGGTGACTTGCAGAGTGAGAAGGGTAATTTCATGGCATAATCATTTCCACTCAACCTCTTGTGATATATCTGACATAGGTTAATTGTTTCATATACTCTCTTTGTTCCATTTCCCAATACATTTATAAATGGAAAAACTGTAAGTAGGTTCTCCATCTTAAAAAAAAAAAAAGGATGCATAATAATATATGTATATATTCAGAATAATGCTCAAGAGCTGTGTCTTAGGTAGTTTCATCGGCAGGAACAAAAAGATAATATGATAGATTACAGCAGGAGAATTTGAACAGTTGAACACACTTAAGATGGCATTTAAAAATGTTAATTTATTTTAATTTAAAAAAGAGTTGACCAAATGTTTTCATTTAGTTTTGTTCAGTCAAAACATGATTTAAGCATGCGTCTGATCATGTTCAAAAGTATTTTTAATGGATACCGTATAAATGCTTCATTTTTTGAAAACTTTAAATAGAATAAATGCTAAAAATCACTTAAAAGTGCATCAGAGTCAAGAGTGACCTGTTCCAGATAAACACCAGCTACTTGTAGATTTTTTTATTTTTTTTCTGGCTCAGTCACCAATGAAATCTCTGCCTTCTACACTTGCCAGTCCTTTTGGATAAAGTAGGGGCAAAAGCATCCCCCCAGTGAATATACAGCTGGCCTTGGCTGTTGGGTTTCCTTATGTGATTGCACTTCATGTGCGTCGGTCTAATTACTGTGCCCCCTCATGATACTGGAGCAGAGTGGTCTTGCCTTCATTTATTCAGTCCTATTATGAATGATGTGTAGATGTTTTCGTTTTTCCAGGTTGCCCCCTTTTTTCAACAGTTCACCACCGATTGGACAACAGCAAAGATGGACAGTGATATCTGGTATTTAACTGGGATCACTATTTCATTAATAACTATAGTGTGGGGTGTCTGAATGCCGCATCTTGAATGAATATGTGCTTTTGGTGTATGCGCGCACGACACTACAACGGTTCGAGTGTGTGAGTGTGTATATCTGTTTAGGCACTTGTCATCAAAGTAAGTGCTTGGTTTAATTACCCATTGCAGATGCAGCTTTTAAATAAAGGACACATCATCAAAGCTACGCACTCCAATCCCAGCACAATGGCAGTGCTGGACTGGGGAATGGATTATTCTGACAACGGACTGGGGGGGTTAACACAATCAGTTTTTGAGGGTGGATGACGACACAGCTTGCACCAAAGTTCTCATTACAATGCAATCACTGCTCCCGACATTATTGGGAAGTATTTGATTTTTTTACGAGACCACTGTGCTGCTTTTCCTACAGAACAGATGCCATTTTGCTCAATATTTCATAGAAAAATAGTACGGACAGAAATAATCTGAGCTTATTCTACTTTTTTGTCCCATGGAAAAAATTCAAGCTGTCACAATCAAACAGCGGAAAGTGTTTGGAGAGAAGAAATCGCTTCGAAATGGTAACGTAGTTGGGTTCCTCTCCTGTTTTGACAGGAAGTACTCAAGTTTCTACTTTCCTGAAATAGGTAAATCAAAATCAGATCATTGATGAATGGAATAATGATTGACACTTTGTCCAGTACCGCTAACCTTTCGTTTACTGACAGGTGTTCAGAAGTGTGCTTGCGTAGTAACATCCTGTCCAGAGTCATGCTGAGTTTTATGGTCGGACTTCCTGAGAGTCACAAGCAAGTAATAAAGATTTCAGTCAGTGCTTCCTAATTGATCTAATATCTGATCTAAATTCTTTTTAAAAAGTTTATTTGTCTCCTGGGTGCAATTACTAACTAACTAACTGGTACTAATACCAAGAACTAATTACTTTTTGCCCTGTCTTCCACCTTTTTATAATGGTCCGCCTCACAGTAAAGTTACCTGAGCCTGCTTTGGTCTTTTCTTTTTTACACTCCCAACTTCTCTGTGGGGTTTCAAAATCTAACTGCAGAGCAGCTTGAATCTATGTATAAGACCTAAAACTTGTCTTTCATCATTCTTGAACTATATCAACACTTTCAGAAATCATATTAACAAAGACAAGGTCAGTCTGAACATTAAAAGTGTTAGAAATACTGATTCTGATTCTGCGGATTCGCAACTGGCTGCCCCAGCTTTCTGACATGATTAAGGTTGTGGAGCAGGTACTGCATCATTATAGCCACATAACTCTGTTAAAACTATCTGAATTCAGTAGATGGTCTGTAAAAGTTTGGCAGGGCTTGGATAATAGGGCCACTTGGGAGCTCGGTCATAAATTGATTCATCTCAAAGCTTGACATTTATTATACAACAGCAAGTATGGAGAAATTCCACCCAAAAAAATCCTTAATAAAGTGAAGGCTCATAAGTGTAAAAACCAAAGTACAGTAGTATTTGGCTTCATGTGAATCCTGCGCTGCATTATTCAGAGCACAGTGATCTTTGGCCGCGCTAACAGGAGACCTTGATGTTGCCAAAGCTATCCCTTTGATAAGGCATATAATTAGAGCAGCTGGGGCTGGATTTGTGATCACAGAGGGCACCAGCTGCCCAAGGTTACGGCACACTCTCCGGCGTGTGGGCATCGCAGCAGTGGGCACTGTGCTTTTGCCAGCTTCAATCAGCCAGAGTGCTGTGCACAGATTATGACGTGCCTGGGTGCAGATGTGGCTAAAAGATAAACTATTAATCAGACGTGGATTTATCCTAGTAATCCACTCCAAAATCGGGCTGTTACCTCGCAGAGTGTCCTTTAACAAGACACTAAATCCCAGGGAAGCAGCTGCTCCTGCAATCAAGTTTGAGTTTTCTAAAGTCTGAATTCCATAAAGCGCTTTAGTTCATAATCGTTATTATTAAAGAATATTCCTTTTTTTTTGTTTTTTCCAAAGCCCACCACCCCCAAATCCCTTACCGTTTGTAGGAGATCTTCTGTTTCCTCTTATGGCAGTCAATCACCCATTCCTTCCGCACGATGATGCCCCCTGCTGACTGAACCTGGCTGTACTTGGGGGTGTTCGCGAAGGCACAGCTGGAGATTTAATAGAACGGCAGCACACACGCACACAGAAACACAGACACAGGGTTACAACACCAGTGGGGGGGGAAAAAAAAAAAAAAAAAAAAAGCTTAGAGGAGCGACGGCCAGCTCTGATAGCTGACATCTTGTTGCAATCAAGCTGAATTACTGTGAGCCTGCAGGGCTGTTACACAATCCTGTCATCAGCGCCAAAGATAAAATTCTTCACGGGAGGGATCTCCCCAGAACAATTAGAAGATAACGGTTTAAGACACATTTGTTTCACTTTCAATAATGTGGTTATTTATTGAATCAACGTGGGCTTTTCTCACCGACAGTTTTCTAACAGATCATATTGAGACAGACGTCCTTCAAATTATTTATTGATTAGAACAGTGTGTCATTGGTTACCCCGCCCAATAGGCTATAGCTGTCGATGGCTGACAAATTAAAATGAATTAAACAGTTGTAGTAACAATTGGAATGCTCTGATCCTTCCAGTCAGTGGATCAATTAAACACCTGTGCAAGTGTCAGGTAGACATGTTAGACTTTTTTTTTTAATCTTCATCAAAGAACAGTGAAGCTGCTTCAGCAGATCCCCTGGCGGAAAGCTAATCCCGCACATGACCACTTTTTTTAAATAGATACGGTTGAAAACATAAAAACATCTGCATGAGGGAAAATTTTTGCATGCATGTTGGAAACACATCCACTTGTTCATTTTAATGAGTATGTGGACAATCACCCTCAATAAAAAATAATAGACACCAAAACAGAAAACATTTTCTTATATTTGAAATTTATATATCATACAAATTCAAGGCACAAGTTTACTGTCCTAGAAAGTCCTTCCTGTTACTTTGGATGGTCCTTGAAAAGCAAATGCTGCAGTCATTATTTGGACATTAAACCTCAGCGAAATACTTGATGGAGGTTTTTTTATATAGACTAAATATGATCAAAATCAGGTTGTCAAACAATGTGTCAGCAAAATACTCTTCCAGCTCTCCTTTATTCAGGTCACTGTCATAGTTGATGATGCAGAGTACAAAGTGAATTTCTTATTTTCTTTCTGTAAAGTTCTGTTCTTCACCAGGTCTAGAGAATATTTTCCAAAAGATCAATAGTGTAACTAAATACAGATTATTGTTTTCCCTATGCTTGCCTTTCAGGTGATGGCCAAAGTAAATGTAACTGGACGTTTTAAACCTATCTGAAAATGTTATATAGTGACCCCTTGTGGTGTTGCAGCAGAAGGAACAGCACGTGGAGACTGACTTAGGCTTTTTAATGAGGCCTAAAGCGCCAAAATGCTGCAGTGACAGCAGAGTCTACACCTGTGTGTATTTGTATTTCATGCATGGACAGATTACAATGTCAGCTAAAAATGTTCTGTACTTGTTGAAAGTCAATTACAACAGTAAAAACTCCCAACACTGAACTCAGAGGTTGAATGTGTAGCACCACATTTGGTTGCCTTGTTTTTTGATACTTAATCAATTCCCTGTAGGAAATTGGACATACAACCCATTGCCCATTGTCTTGCTTAGCAGCACTTCAGGCCTGGGGAAGCTCTGGAATTGAACCAGGACTTTTCTGATCCAAAGTGACCTACAATTCATCTGTCCTATAAACTCTCTGAGGTATATTGGAGCTGAAAGAGCTGGGGAAGATCCCTTGGAGGGTCTACCCTCGAGAGACAAACACTAATGCAAGGTGGTATTTCTGTGATTGGCCGCTGCGGATAAGGTACGCTGAACATGTATCATGAAATTATCCATTCAGTGTATTCTATGTCATTTGTGTTTCTTGTCATTTAAATTTAAAAAACACTGATGGCTGTTCTTCATCAACACCGAAAACAGACAAGAAGAGTCCAGCCACTTACATAAGGTGCGTCGAGTCGGGGGTCCAGTCCGGCCGGTACTTGGCCCCCATCTCGAGAGCCTTTTCTCTCAACTCCCCTCTGAAGGGATTCTGGAAGCCGCTCAGGACAAATACCACTCCCTCCATGATCCGCTTGAAGGGAACCTCTTGTAAACCCTGTGCTTTGGGTTTCTGCTGTTTGACTTTTGGCTCCGGTTTGGATTGTCTTTTCCGGTCAGCTGACGTTGGTGCTGGTGAGGCTGGAAGAAGAAAGAAGAAATCCAATTCAAAAGAGGGTCGCGGGTAGGAAATTAAGCAGGAGCTGCGATTTAGAATTGAAGTTGAACGCTAGATTGTCAGAATCACCTTTCGAGGTGCCGGGACTTGACATGCTTGCTGGGCTGGGCTTGGCTTTGGGGGTCCACCGTTTGTTTTCAGGGGAGGTCCCCGGGCTGGTTTTCTTCGTCGGAGGAGCATTGGGGGCTGACTGACGCTCTTGGCTGAACTCAAACTTTCTTTTTGCTGGTGGCTTTGAGGAAGAATCCCAAGTCAGCAGATAAAAATGCAAGTTTTCTAAGCTTAGCAACTAATGTAAAAAAAGCAGGATCTTAATCAAAAGATATAGCTTCGACAGGAAAAAGTGAGCTTATCTATCAAAAACAAGCCAAAAATCAAATTTCTGACTAGCTCTTTTTTCCAGTAGAATTTTAGATGTTTACCCAAATACAGCAACTACGACAGCTTAGTGGTTGCATTGTGTTCAAATGTCAGACTTTGTGGTGGACACCGAGAGCACCACATTACCACTATACACTACCATGAACATATCAGGGCACACATATAAGGCTCCAGCCTTAGCCACGCCTCCAGCCCCTAGTCCCGTGGGGTGAGAGGCCACGCTCCTCAGTGTCCACCACAACTTTACCATTTAAAGAACAACGAATCAGAGCTTCATGATCCAAACATGAGAATGAAAACAGGAATGCAACTGGTCACAGGGTGAAACAATGTTTTTCCGTACCTGTGGTGACGCTGAACTGGCTTTTGCAGAGTTGGGGCCTCCACCAGCCTGCAGGGCTGCTGCAGCGTAACTCAGCTTCTCATTGGGAGGAGACACTAAAGACCAACCATGTGGTTGACAACCATTCCAGTAAAGTGCCTCCGTAACAGCGAATTGCTCCCATTTATTACTAGTCTATTGCTACAGAGAATTCAAAGAACTAATTTGATTGGGTAGTAAACTGAATTAAAAGGACAGACCTTTGAGTGAAGTGCTGGGTTTGACTGTGGTGTCTCGGTTGAAAAAGAGACTGCCGGGTTGGAGGCTAGCACCCGATGAAGGGGAGTCATCTTTGACTCTGAACTGTCCAAGCTTGGTCAGCTTCTGAGGGGAAGGAGGGAGAGGGGAGGGAGAAGAGGTGAACATTCCAGCTCTGGGTAAACAAATAGGTGAGGTTTTAAATTTACATTAAAACAGTTTTCAAAGGGGAAATAATTCAGTCCTTAATGTAAGGGTAAATAACTTATATTATATATATGTTTATATGTATATATGTATATATATATATATATACTAATAATTATCTTGATGTGCTTAACCTCTTCTGGCCTGGTGTCAGAGCAAAAATAAACAGCTTGACTGTGTGGTTTAACAGAGGACAGACAGAGACGGTTCGGCCATGTACAGAGGAGGGATAGGGACTATATTGGTAGACGGATGTTGGAATTGGAGATGCCAGGCAGGAGGTCAAGAGGAAGACCGAAGAGAAGATTTATGGACGTAGTGAGCGAAGATATGAAGGTAGTTGGTGTGAGAGAGGAAGATACAGAGAATAGGGTTAGATGGAGGAGGTTGATTCGCTGTGGCGAGCCCTGAAAGGGAAAAGCCGAAAGGAAAAGAAAAAGAAGAAGACCGTGTGGTTTAACTATTAAGACTTTGATGAATTTTATATAATAAGGGATAAAGAATTTGGCATAAATAACAAATTAAAAACTGGGAAAGTGTTTTTATTTCATGGGCCTCTCACTCTACCTATTGAAAATTCTTGTAGGAAACCTTGTTTTTTTGGAAATGTTAGATATTTCAGACTTCTAGTTTGTTTGCAAGAGAACAATGTATCGGTAAACAAGCAAAATGCTGACAGTTATTTGGCTCATAAGAAGTTGCTCAAACAGAGATAGGGACAATGATTATCTGCTGAAATGTTGAATTTATATTGACTTGCAAGAGAAAAGGGCCTTTTGAGCAGTTGGTTTTCATGGATAATAAATAAGAAGTAAGAGAAAAGAAACGGACTATAGACTGTTTTCCTGAATAAGTTCAATTGCTGTTGTTTCCTGCTTTTTCCTGCCAGAACCAACAACATGCACGTGGTCTCATGGGGAAAGATTTTTAAGACAGACAGCGAAAACAAGAATCCAACACCATCAGGGGACAGTGAACTACTCACGGGGGAGGTTGCAGGAGGATCATTTTTGTCAGGAGGAGAATGGAACTTGATGAAGGCCACTCCATACGCAATGTTCTAAATACAAACACACAGTGATGTAAAACCTAAAGATGTGCTGTTGATTTTCCTTACTGATACTACCTGCCAAACACTCTTGACTCAAAAAATGCCCAAATTCTCTTTTTACCTTACTCGCAGTCACTATGCTCTTCTCATAGAAGGAATATCAATACCTTTATTAACATCTGAATTTTTACCCCCAAAAATCTGAATCATCTATGACCTAGTTTGTCGTTCTATCCATCACTCCATCACTAGACCACATATCAAAGCACATTCAACTGCATTTTTACAGCTAAAAAAAAAAAAAAAAAGATTCAGCCCAGGGTGTCCTGACGTGTTGTACAAAAGCATGCACATCTGCAGAGATGAAAATCCAAAAGTAATTTCTATTTTAATTGCCCCCGCTGGTGAGAGGGTCGCCGCCCTCACCTTATTGTACGGCTGGCTGCACACAATTTTCACCCGGTCCCACTTCTCCTGCGCCGAGCTCTTCTGCAGCTGGCTCTGACTGAAGAAACGCACCCTGTTCAAGTTGGTGCTGTTGCGGCTCTCAGTGGGCGACATGAAGGACGATGTGACCAGCAGTACCTGGAACAAAGAGACAGGCTGCAAGTGATGCATCAGCTGATTGCGGCAGAGCTGAATAAATTTTTACTGCGTCTCTAAAACCATCTCACTGAAGTTGTATAATACTGACAACATAATTTTACTCTTCAGTGGAAGAAAAATAACAGTACTTGCAAAAAAAAAAAAGTTTTAGAGGTAAGGGCAATTTAAGTAAATGGAATTTTGTCCCTTTTTTTTTTTTTTTTACCCCATAGTCTTCATCAAGCCCCTCCTTGAGCTTCCACATTACTGTGGTGGAGGGGTTTGCATGTCCCAGTGATCCTGGGAGCTATATTGTTGGGGGCTTTATGCCCCTTGAAGAGTCACCCAAGGCCCAAGGCAAACAGGTCCCAGGTGAGGGACCGGACAAAGTGCGGCTCAGAAGGCCAGGCACAGCCTGAAGGGACGACATGGGTCCCTCTTCGCCTGGGCTCACCACCAACAGGAAGGGTCAAGGGGGGTTGGGTGCAGTGTGAGCAGGCTGTCGGCCGGAGCAGGGGACCTTGGCGGTCCGACCCTGGTCTGCAGAAGCTGGCAATCGGAACATGGAATGTCACCTCTCTGGCGGGGAAGGAGCCCGAGTTGGTGCGCGAGGCTGAGAGATTCCGACTAGATATAGTTGGAGTCACCTCGACGCACAGGGTTGGGTCTTGAACCAGGCCTCTTGACAGGGGCCTGGACTCTTTTTTTTTTTTACTCTGGAGTTGCCCCTAGTGAGAGGCACCAGGCTGGGGGGGCATAATGATTGCCCCCTGACTCAGTGCCTGTACACTGAGGTTCAACCTGGTGGACGAGAGGGTAGCCTCCCTGTTCCTTCTGGTGGGGGGACGGATTGTGACATTTGTTTGTGGCTATGCACCCAACAGCAGTTCAGCTTACCCACCCTTCTTTGAGTTCCTGGAGGGGCTGCTAGAGAGCGATCCTACTGAGGACGACCTCGTTCTACTGGGAGACATCAATGCTCATGTGGGCAACGACAGTGCGACGTGGAAGGGTGTGAATGGGAGAAACGATGATTTGTTATTGGACCTCTGTGCTCATTACGGATTGTCCATAACGAACACCATGTTCAGGCATAAAGGTGTTCATATGTACACTTGGCACCAGCGCACTTTAGGCCACAGTTCTTTGATCGCTCTTGTGGTTGGGTCGTCAGACTTGCGGCTGCACGTCCTGGTCACTCGGGTAAAGAGAGGCCCGAGCTGTCAACTGATCACCACCTGGTGGTGAGCTGGCTCCAATAGTGGGTGAGGATGCCGGTCAGACCCAAACGTAACGTGAGGGTCTGTTGGGAACGTCTGGCAGAGTCCCCTGTCAGAAGGAGTTTCAACTCCCACTTCCGGTAGAGCTACAACCACATCCCGCGGGAAAGAAGCAAGGGACATTGAGTCCGAATGGGCCATGTACCCTTCCTTTGTCGAAGCGGCAGATTGGAGCTGCGGCTGTAAAGCGATCTGCGCATTTCGGGGCAGCAACCCTCAAACCCACTGGTGGACCCCAGCGTTGAGGGATGCTGCCAAACTGAAGGAGTCCTATTGGGCCTTTCTGGCCTGTGGGGCTCCAGAGGCAGCTGACAACCAAGCGGCATGCAGCTTCGGTGGTCGCTGAGGAAAAACTTGGGCATGGGTGGACTTCGGAGATACCATGGAGAACGACTTCCAGTGGGCTTCGAGGACATTGGTCCACTATCCGGCGGCTCAGGAGAGGGAGGCAGTGCTCCGTCAACACTGTGTACAGTGGGAGCGGGGCACTGCTGACCTCAACCGGAGATGTTGTAGATCAGTGGCAGGAATACTTCACAGACCTCCTTAATTCCATCGAAACGCCTTCCAATGAGGGAGCAGAGCCGGGGGAAACTGAGATCCGCCTATTTGAAGTTGACAACCCTGGGGTGGATGAAGTCCGCCCTGGGTTCCTCAGGGCTCTGGATGCTGTAGGGCTGTCCTGGCTGACACGCCTCTGCAGCACTGCGTGGACATCGGGAACAATGCTGCTGGACTGGCAGACTGGGGTGGTGATCCCCCTTTTTAAAAAGGGGGATCGGAGGGTGTGCTCCAACTATAGGGGGATCACACTCAGCCCCATTGGTAAGGTCTAGTCAGCGGTGCTGGAGAGAGGAGTCAGATGAGGTGGCTCAGGCACTGGGTCAGGATGCCTCCTCGATGCCTCCCGGGGGAGGTATTGCAGGCATGTCAATCTGGGAAGAGGCCACGGGGAAGACCCAGGACATGCTGGAGAGACGATGTCTCTCGGCTGGCCTGGGAACGCCTTGGGGTCCCCCCAGAAGAGCTGGACCATGTTGCTGGCGAGAGGGAGGCCTGGGCCTCTCGGCTCGGGCTGCTGTCCCGCGACCCGACTTTGGATAAATGGTGGAAGATGGCCTTCAACAAATGTACATGATAATTTTCAAAATCATGGAAAAGAGGCCATATTAAAGTGGTTATTTTTTTGAAAATTATGGTTTATGAATTAATTGTTTGAGGGGAAAATTTGTTTTTATAATGCAGCTTTTTGCTTAGCAAGTCTTGAGGTTACAAAATTTTGGAAAACAACCCTGACTAATCTACCAAAATAACAAAAAATAATGAAGTAGCTCCAGGTTAACAACTAATAAAATACCTAAAAAAAATAATGAATAGATGCAGTGCCTTTGATGTTATATTTAAATTCAGATCCAGGGAAAACACTTGGGATTCCTTGTAATAATTGTTTTCTAATGTTGCTGCTGCAACACCCGAATATCCCCTATGGGGATCAATTAAGTATTACCCTTATCCTTAATACCTCATAGTCCTGCTCTCTGACAGCTGAGGAGTTTCCCACCAGCACCTCGATGAATGCAGAACCTTCATTACCAATATCAATGCTGTGAATCTGCTCCTCCTTCTCGAACTGAAAACGATGGAAGACACAGTTTGTGAAGAGGGCTGACAGATAGAGAAAATCCAAAAAAGGCGCTGGGAGAATGATTTCTTTTCCATTTAAAATTCGAAACTACCAAAAACTTTGTCCTGGACAGAATTACAGACTATAGATATACTACAAGCCACACTATATTTGTATTTTTCACAATTCAGTTTGGTACTGACAATGCGGTTGGTCCAAAACAGCTTAGTCCTTTCCTTGCTGAACAGCCAGAAGAGTAAACATTAATTTCAGTTCTCAATTAAATTATGTTCTTAAAGGAATGTGAAAAGGTGAGTGTTGAAGAGTACAAAAAATATTGGGACAATATTCAGCAAGTAACTTTATCAATCCAAATATGTATATATAAATATATGTGTGTGTGTGTGTGTGTGTGTACACACACACATTCATCTAAAAAAGGTAACCAACGTGATACAAAATGTAATGTTTCATGGTCACGCACATAGTGAAATATTGTACATTCATTGTTATCGGAAAATAAGTTTCTTTTTCCCACATAACACAGCTGAAAAAAAACAGACCAGCATAAATCCTTTGTGAAACAGCCGCGGTCACAAAACTTTACATAATTTTAGAAAACCGACAGGCTGAAGGCGTGTCTGCAGAAAAAGTTAGTGAAAGTAAAGTGAATACAGTCTGACACGAGCAGAGGATGTTCGACGTGGGTGGGGAGTGGGGAGATACCTGGAGGATCACTGATGTTTGTTTCTCCCCTGGTCTCGCCGCTTTCCATTTTCTATAGGTGTCTGAGCTCAGCAGGTTGTCTGCTTTATGAGTCTAACATTGACAGAGAAGGGGACAATTCAGCTGAACTCATTCATGTATTGAAAATCAAAACACTCGTGTAAACCGGACCGGTATCGACGAGTGAACTTACAGGGTCCTCGGTGCTGCAGGAGACAACGTGGAGGAGTTTGATTTCTGGCATTTTGATGGTGATTTAACACCTTTAACACCTGAACAGTAAATGAAACCGTTCAAACTGCTACGTATACACGCTAACAAACGAGTAAACTAGCAAACATATACGAGAAACAACTTTTGCAGCAGCGATATACAGCAGTCTGCTGCTTGCCAACGTTGAACAAATGCCCTCCTACCGTGTTAGCACGCTAGCAAACAATGGGAATAGTGGCGTTTTCCTGATCAGCTATTTAATTCTAAATGAAAGCTACTTTTAAACCTCACAAAACATTCGACGGGACTTCCATTTCTGGGTATATTCCCTCTATCGTGAACATAACACGTAATTCATGCTTTTCGTTTGAGTATGATTGTGCGTGGAATAGAACTCATTTCCCACCGAAAACCTTTTTCGCAACGTCAAAGTGACGCCACGTCCGGTCTACTCATCCAATGAAAACCCACTTTATTCTTCTGTGATAATGTTATTAGGGGGCTGGAGCGACACTGCTACCCATTGTTCAATGTGTGCTATTGCAAGACGTTGTTTTGGACTGACAGTCCATCCTGGGATATAAAACATTTTGGTTGTTTTTTTTGATGAACGTTGAAATAAATAGTTTTCTTCAACACCCACAGTCCAGATCACAAAGGACAGAGGATTTAATAATAGAAAAAGAAACACATACACACACAGAGGGAGAGAGAGAGGACAAAGACCCAAGCGCCATAAAGCAAAAAAAAAGAAAATCTTTATTCAAAATTAAGCTATATACAGCAAATATAATTTATCTACAACAAATCAAAACAAGCAAATGTACAATTGTCATTGATATAAAGTTTCATCTGCCTGTTATTGTTTTCATAGACAATTACATAATGTACTTTAAAGGTATCATATGTACATATTGCACATAACCCTGGTATTTTTCATCATTAACTCCAAGTTGTGGCAGGAGAACGGATGGAATATGGTCATTCATTTTCTTTGAGCAAGTTTGCAAAAATGGCAGAGTATCAGGGTGAATACACGTCCTCATGACGAATTCCTTTCAAGAAACAAACACACACTAATTTATAGCAACATATTTCTACATGTGTCTGTATCGCAATTTACAGTCGAGGTGAAAATAAGGTCTAATTTGTCATACACATACACACAAGACTCACAGATATATTTCAAATATTTGCACACATTTGGTTATGACTGGATTTGTCTGATGGGAAAGACCGTGACAAATTGCGGCATCCAAGCCAAAGAAAAAGAATGATCTGAAGACTGTGAGAGAGGCATCAGGAATATCTTTACGAAAGACGTCCGTGGAGGTTCTCAGTCATCCAGGTGACGGTGAATTCTAGTCAAAATCTTCAGTTCAGAACTGATGTAGCCTCTTGGATGAGGGTCAAAACATCATAAAGGGAAGAAATTCAAGTCCAATTACCACGACCAGAAGATTTTGACAAGAACTTTATGAAAGATGGTTTAAGATAGACTAATATAAATGTAAAACGTTAGAAGTGATCATATGAATTTCAAGAGGTGAACTCAAAAGACCTCAACGTAAATTCCTATCTCAGTCTCCGTTGCAGTGGTCTCTTGCACCTCCCTGATGCCTCGGACTTGTCTGTTTAAACCTCCACCCTCACCTCCTCTTCTTCTCCCCTGGAGTCGTCTTTCACCACCTCGTCTGCCTACCGGACGAATCTGAAGGAGACATAAGAATGAGAGACGTGGAGATAGTTTTATGCACCGAAAAACATCCTTCCTCTTAATGATGAAATACCTGTTTATGTCGGACAAAAAACGGAGTGCAGTTCTGGTAGACCAGCTGGTAGCTGCCGTTGGCATAAACATGGGTCACTTCCGTGCAGTTGATATAAAGCGGCATCCGTTCCTGGTAGATTCCCATTCCCTCGGGGAAAACAGCTGGACGTCTGGTCAGGACAAGTCTGTCAAGAGAGGGAAAAAAGCAAACTATGAAGCAGGGTCACATCAAACCAAACATAGCCTGGATTATTAATTTGTTTTACATACTTTTGGGCTCTTTTTCGCCAGCAAATAATTGTGAAAAGGAGCACAGCCACACAGATGATCAGACCCGGAAACGCCAACCACCACATAAGTTCTGACTCTGTAATTGGACAAATCAATGTGTTATTTTAAAAGAAAAACAAGCTTTTCAAACAAGCTTTTCTTAATCAAAACAAAGCAATTTGTGCATTAAACACCACCTTCTCCCTCCAGGAACAGAGTCACTGAGTCGTTCCCCAGTTGGTTGGAGGCGAAACAGGTGACTGTCTCAGGTCGGTCCATGTGGCCCCTCATAGTGGCAATCAGGGTGCCTGCCTCTGACATTACAGATGTGTTATAGCCATCTGGGAGGGCGGTCTCATTTATGCTCCAGCTGATGGAGGAGCTGGGGTTGGAGCTGACCAAACAACGACAGGAAACCTCTAGCTCTTTTAAAACACACGTGGAGGCAGGACGGAGGATGGTGGGTTTATCTACAGGAGAGAAGGAGAACTTCTGTTGCTTAACACTTTGATAACAGTTTAATGTTAATGCATAAATGTTAATGCAATTATGAATGTTGATAACATAGCTGTAATATATGTTCTCACATGTCTAATTTCAGTATATCAGTACATTTTCAATGTTTAACGTTTAACTCCATATATTCATAGATATTTATTTATATCATTGACAGTCTCTTTAGGTTATTGTGTCAATTCTACTAAAGGATTATCTTATCTTATCTTATCTTATCTTATCTTATCTTATCTTATCTTATCTTATCTTATCTTATCTTATCTTATCTTATCTTATCTTATCTTATCTTATCTTATCTTATCTTATCTTATCACAACATATGACAGACTGAGCATGTATAGCTCAAGTAAAAAGTAAGGGTTACAAAGGAGTAGAAGTAGAAGTATTATCTACATTGATCGCACATGATTGGGACATCAAAGAAATATTTTGTTTTCTTCTCTTAAAGTCAATAGATGTGAGCACCAAAAGGGAGCGGGAGGATGAAGGATCAAAACAGCGTAAAGCTCGTTTTACATTCAATGTTGAGGAGCATCGGCTGAGATTCTCCTTGGCCAATCAGGTTCTGAGCTGAACAGATGACCCTTATGTCTCGGCTGATGTTGTACAGAAGCACATGATACGTGCGCTGGTGGAGGTGCACCGTCTGGCCATGTTGGCTGTAGGACCAGTTGTACCCTGTCACCGGTGGGTCGGCTTTACAGGAGCAGGCCAACAGAGCGGTGCCGCCCTCCTGCACTGTCCGGGTCATCAGGTGAACCTTCACATCTCTGGGTGGAACTAAAGTGTGAAATATCAACGGGAAGGGGTGAATATGAAGACAAAGACCAAAAAGCAGGACAGTGTCTGGCCGGTGTCACAACTGGCCTCACATTCAACCAATCAAAGGGAAGAATACAGCGCGCAACCACCACCTAAAGACTGATGTATGGCATTACACTGCCATTCAGAAAAAATAAAACAGACATAAGATGTAAGGCAAAAAATGAAAGTGTTTTGTCACGCGAACTGTTGGCAGCGAGGTATGTTTAGTATCTAGGTTACAAAGATAAATAAGACACATGGTAAGACCTACATGTGACATGCAGATCCTTCAAGGCCACCACTGTTTCGGCTCCAGGAAAAGTGGCCACACATCTCAGGGCTGTTTTCACCTGCCACAACACCGTGAAGGTCAGCGAGGCCTGTAACACCAGCCTGTGGGCTTCAGGACAAAAAGTGTGTTCTTGCTGCGGATGACTCGGCTGAACGCCCCTCTCCCACATCCACTGCAAGATGGGGGGTTGGGAGGGGCAGGTGTAGCTGACACTGCAGTTCAGGGTGACTCGCTGCCCCTCTGTGGCCGATGACACCCCGCTGATTACCGGGGCCTCGGGGGTTTCTGCGAATGAGGAAGATCTATATTTTTAATCATTGCGACATGTTGATAGTGGGAACAAAGTCAGACACACAGGCTGAAGGGAATCTGGTCTTCATCTGATGCCCCTCCTGACAATGCAGGGTCAGGTAAATGTCATTTAGCGAGGGTGTTGCTGCTTCTACCAGCAAACTAGTACAGAGTATGGTTACTGTTTTTCATGCATTTATTCATTCGATATCTATGCCACTTTGTTGCAGGTAGGCTGGAACTTATCCCAGCTGTTGGGTAAGAGTGGAGATTCCCCCTGGGCTTGCAACTCGACGATCACAGGGACATAAATACAGCTGTGCAACCATTCATTTCTTCATTCAGATACAACCATTCACTCTCTCCTTCACACATCATAAAGAGACATTCACACGTCTGTGCAATTTTGGTCTCCAGGTAACCTAATGCATGTATTTGGAGTGTGAGAGGAAGCCGGAGAGCCTGGAGGAAACCCAAACAGACACGGGGAGAACATGCAAACTCCACACAGAAAGGCCCCCTGTCGGAATCCAACCAGGGACCATCTCACTGTGAGGCTGAAGCGTGGCAGGGCGGCGTAGCGCAGGAGGTAGAGCAATTGTCTTTGTCTTTCCTTGGTTCGATTCCCCGCTCCTCCTAGTGTGTCGAAGTGTTGTTTAGCAAGACACTGAACCCCTGCGCTGGCAGACAGCAGCCAACTGCTCATGGTTCAGTCATGATGGGTTAAATGCAGAGAACGAATTTCCCCAAGAGGGATTAATAAAGTAATCATTAAAAAAACGCACTAACCAATGTGGTGCTGACTGTTCTTCATTCATAATAAAAAAGATTCTTAACTACTTTTCTGGTTGTGAATTGGCCTCGAAAGGATGGGTTTTAGCAGAAAGGTCCAGCGTAGCCGTTTAACATGAGACTTGTGCACATTTGCCCTGTTTTTCTGGTTGTTTTCTTATTACTTTAAAATAGGTGACCATTCACTGCCGTTATTTGGGAGAAACCTGCAACACTGTTTTTCCTCCGACAATAGAGCAGTAGCCCAAAAACTTGAAATGACTGCATTTTCATGAGTGGGTGAATTATTCCTCTAATGTAATAACGTGGACTGCATACATGTTCTGATGCATCTGTAATTCCTTCAAAATCTCAAAGCGTTATTACGGTAATCACCAGGAATACATGTTCGAGAAAGGATTAAAAATTTGACATGCAGTGGATTCTGGGTGGATAAACAGCTCAGAGGTTGAAGTGGCTGTTTGTCTGAGGGTTTTGGAGGGTTTGAATGGTATGAACACTGTAAAGTCTGGGAGTGTCAATGAGGGAAAGGTTCACCTGATACCTGGTGAATTTGAAAAACATTTTTTCATTGCAAATCAGCTGGTCTTTGAGAGCCCCTCAATGTGAAGCTGATGTGGACGTGACATGCTCAGCCAGCTGGATATGTAAATATTGGCCTACAGATGTTGTGGGCCATGAATTAGGACTCAAAGTAAAAGTCTCATCTGAGTGACAAGCCATAAAGGAACAATGACACTCTTCATTTTGTCAGAGTCATGTATGAAGGAGTTGGGAGTTCTACAATTGCTCATTTTGGAAAACACAACATCTGTAGTAATGTGGTAATGCATGGCTAGAATTTAGCATTTATTCAAAGAGAAATGAAAAAGGGTAAAGAATACAAAATGTCAGTGAATATCGTTACCGGGGTGTCATTTTAGACCCAACTCTCAGCTTTAAAAACACATCAAACAGATGTGCCATAGTCACAAGTACAACATAAAAACTTTCAAATGTATCATGAACTCATTCACATTGGAGGCTGCTCAAATGCAATTTAACGAAATGATTATGCCCTGTTTTTGTTAATGCCTAACATGTTGGTCCCAGGCAAGTAAAACCACTCTGAGGCCATTGGTAACCTTGCACAAGCAATCCTCAATCGAAAACCACGACAACACCGTCACTGTTTAATACTAAGATTTGCATCAATACGAATGGCCCATACAATCTTAAATAACACTGCACCGGCACCACTAAAGCACTTTGTCCTGTTCACATCTGCTGTGACAACTAGAACCACACGAGCATCAACCAGGGGGCAGTGTAGCGTACCCAGATGTAAAACTGCTTCTGCACAATCCTCATTTTCATATAAAGCGATAAAGGAATGGAACGAGCTCACAGCAGACCTGAAACTACAAACGGACTACTTTCCATTCACAGTAGAACTTAAAAAGTATTTTTGGAGCAATCAAAGCTGAGGTGAGCAATATGTGTGACCCACATGACGACTTCATATGTATTACATTCATGTATGAGAAAATTTTTATGAACTATGAAATGTTTGCATTGAATTTAATGTTAGTATATACAATGTGATGCATGGTTAGTGTTTACAAGTGACAGATGCATTGTTTATGTGTGATGGTGTAAATGAGAGGTGTGGTTGCAATGTGCAGGTATGATGCTGCGTGTGTGGGTCAGTGTTCGTGAGGGGGCATTCTCTGAGTGTTCTTAATTTGTTTACAATTGCTATTGTATGTATATATTGTACATTGTATATGGATAACATGTTATTGTATATTTTTATTCATGTAACCAGGGACTGCAAATGGAAACTAGCTGTGTAGCTATAACCTGGTGTAGAACATCTCTGTCTTTGAGCTTAATATCCCTGTGCATTGTCCCTTCAAATAAAGACAAAAAAAACCAAAGAAGAAACAGCCTCTTTTTACAAGTATCACCATGGTATAATTATCAGTAAAACTCCTTCATTTTTTGCTACTCACCAACAACATTTAGAGTGACAGAGCGCGACGGCCCCCAGACTGAATGACCTCCTGTCTTCAGAGCAACATTGAAAACTCGACTGTCGTCCAGGGTTATCATCTCCATCTTCAGAGAGCAGTCTCCATCCTTGATTCCACCGATGAGAGACATTCGGCCTTGGAAGTCTGTGTTCACTTGGTCCCTGTCCTCGCTGTTAAAAGCAGTGCTGTGCCAGGAGAATGCGTGCCTGCCTCCTCGAAACCTCACCCGCACGTCCACCTGCTCATTCCATTCCTGGTGCGATTGGGGATCTGCGGGGGTGAAGGAGCAGGGAATGACCACGCATGAGCCCGCCAGAGCAAGAACGCGTCTGGGGACTGATGGCCAAGGAGGCGAGGAGAGGATCTCGCTTAACAAGTTTGCTGTTGGGATGGAGAACACGATATATGGACAAATAACTGACAGTTTTCAATGAAAAATCATCGCTTACATTGAAAGAAACTAACAATCAAACACACAAGACTGAATTGCTGCTAGTACAAACAGAAAGAAGCCTTTGATCACAGGTACTTTACTTATGAAAGAAATGTACAGTAATTATAACAATAATCAAAACTGAAATAAGTGAAAGAAACTGAATTGTTGATGTTGTTTTCAATGTATTTTACATTTCTTATTTTAACATGATAACACACTAAACACACTCACAGAGTGAAAGGGTGAAAATGTCACGTTTTTTTGAAGCCACTAATGTCTTTCACTTCCAATCATTGTGACTGTCTGCAGAATCTATCAATTTGATTTTTTACATATAATTCGCTGACCTTCTTAGAAAACATTGATTTTTATATACCAGGCGCATTTCAATATGCAGATATAACTGCAAGAAAATCAATCACGTCTAAAATGTTGAGAAAAGAAACACAAATCTCATTTTGAATTTTGCTGCAGAGGAGTTGTAGCACAAAATTATTGCAGAAAAAATTCACTTGGAAAATTATAATTTTTACATTCTTTACAATAATAACACATTTATGATGATAATATCAATGATAAAGTTTTGTCAATAAAAAAATTCTGTTTCTGGATAGTAGCTGTACAAACAGAAAAGTTATTTTACTCACCAAAAATCAAGGGATACACGAAGAAGGCAATGCTCACATACATGACTTCAGCCAAAGTCTGCGCCAGAAGGCTAGGGGGCAAGAGCAGAGGAAAGCAGGGGGGGAAGTTAAATGTCTCAAAATGTCCAAATTCATGAATCTTCGTACTGTGATTTTTTCACCATTGATATTTCTTTCTGAAAAGTCAGATAATTCAAAAAAGTAAACCGGCTGTCGTGCAAATGGAAATCGTTTTGTATGGAAAGACAAACCTCAGCAAGTAAGAGGCAACACATGACTGTGACGTGAGTCACCGTCATGCTGTCGGCCGTTTCCTCAGTGCCTGGATCGTTTCTGGTTGCATCAAGAAACACATGGGGGCTTCAAGTGCTGTGGATAAAACTCAAAGAAAACGTTTGCGAAATCAGACCTGGGCTTCATTATAAATAAAGTGTAATGTAACATCTCCTCCCCAAAAAAAAGCAACAATCATTCGATTTGTACATGAATAAACAAATAATATCACTGTGTAATAGTTGTCTTATTGATCATTTATTAATCAAATCATATTACCAGACAAGAAACCCAAAGTTCAAATTGGATCTCAGCCGCAGATATGAAAAATATTCACCCTCTGAATTCCTCCCCAATGTATTCAGGCTACGAATGAGTGAAGAACTAGCGTCCATATTCAACGCTCATTTGAGGTTGACAAATTTTGAAACAACCCTCAGCTGACATTATATCTTTATGTCATTAATCAAGAGGGGTCATAGTCTCACAAAAAATTGTGCAGATCCTGAATTGAGGAAAGAGAATAATTCAGTTTCACATTAATGACATTCCGCAAAAACGACAGCAGCCATCATGAACACCTGGCAGCAGACTTGGTTCACCTGCATCATCAGCTGAGCAACCAAGGAAACATGTGGAACAGGAGGATCAGGGTCAGCTGTGGGAGCTCACATCCACCGCCTCACCTGAGAGTTCAGAATCACTGAGGGTCTCCTAAGCTTATTGAACATTTGGGGAGAAAAAAATGATGCTATTTTTCCAAGAGACAGATCTGAGTCTAAAGTTAAGGGAAACCCCCTCCCAGAGCCCTCAGCTATCCTCACAGCAAGCCCGTTTAGGGGTTCTGGGCTTTGAGGAAAATCTGTTTTTGATAAAATACTGTAAAAGTTGCAGAAAAGGTCTGGTGCAACTTGTGGAGCGCCTTTCTGTGTCACCTCCCTGAAGTCCTCACAGAAGGGATGATAGAGCGGATTTCTTCTCAAACTAACCAGGCAGCGGTGCATCATTTAGCACAGTTTTCTTTACATAGATTGCAGGAACAGAACTTTTGACATTGAGTTTCATGCCGATCACGATCAATATGTGTTAATTTTCTACTGATTCTTCTAGAATAGTGACCATGCCACTGTAACATTCTGCAAGTATCAATTACATAATCATAAAAAAAGCTTTTAAAAATAGAATCTATTACTCAAGAACTGTAATGGTGGCTCGGTCAGATTGCAATAAAAAGCAGATTGACACGTTTGTACTTTAAAAAGGTTCTTTATCTCAGAGGTTATCAGAGAGAGGAAGAGAAAACGCTGAACCTCAGCAAAACAATTTGGTGCGAACGTTGACGGAAGGTTACGACACTTCTGTAAATCCTTGCCAAAATAACACCAGAGTTCAGTGGGAAGAGAGTGAAGAGGAGGAGGAAGAGGAAGAGGAGGAGGAACAACGTGGACCAAGACTCGGGATTGTGTCAGGCAAATGGTATAAGCTCCAGTAACTTCCCTACCTGGACTTGGTCAGTGCTGGAGGGGCCCCAGGCTGCAGGAGGAATGCACAGAGAGTTCCATAAGTTGTAGCTTTTTTAACAGAGATTGAGCTAGATTTTTAAGGTGAAAAGTCATCATTTGAGTTTTCAATGTCCTGTCTCTCAAAAAGGTTTCCCCTCCAGCAAACCGTAGATCTCCTCATATTTTTTGTATGTCATTGTGGAAACACGGCAAAATGCATCATGTTCGTTTAATGCCCCCTACCTTCATTGACATGAAACTATATTTACTAACTGATGGCGGAGGCTGAAAAGAGCAATGTGGGTTTATTTTGTTCACATTACAACATAAGAAGAACTCCTCCAAAAAGTTCTGTGAGAAACGTGAGAAACATCGTCGAGAAATAAGACAGTCCAGTTGCCGTGATGAGATTTGAGCCCCCCAGACGCAACCTGGAGGACGGAAAGCCTTTGCAGAAATGTTTTATGAAATTATTTGAGGCTGAAGTGGGACAAATACATCTGTGTTTATATTGTAAACACAGATGTATCAGGATGGAGAATGGGCATGGGCAAACTACAGCCCACCGGGCGTTTTAATCCAGCCCGCCAAAGCTGAAATTTTATCATAAACCTCTATTTTACCTTTCACTGAACTATTTGCAGTTTTCAAAGAATACAATATCATCTTAAACTATGCTTGTTAGCAGAAGAAGCGGACGGCTCCCGAAGGCAGGCGAGGGAGCATGGGGACAGACAGGGTCAGTTCTGGGAGGTCTCCCACAGCAAACTAGATAACCTGTCCACTAGGGAGGGAAAGAAGACAACCTGGCAACCAGTGGGACTGGAAGCGAAGCTTTTAGGTCCGCACTGATTGCCTGCCATGGGTGGCAGCTGTCCTGGTGAACAAAATCAACGGAGGAGGAGCCACCGGAAAAAGCACTGACAACCATGAAAACCAAAACAAGTTTTATGCTGGCATTCAAATTAGCGATTAGCAATGTTTCTAACCCTCCAGAGGACTGCAAATAAGATGCTGAAGTATTTTGGCTCGACCTACATATGTGAGCAGACATAAAATAGAAATATGGTCGCTACTTCGTTGATATTCGTTTATCGCAGCTGTATCTGGAACGTAACCCCGGCAATAAACGAAGGACCACTGTACACTGTATATATATATTGAGAGAAATGCCCACGCAAATGTGTGTCTCAGTTTGGCTGAAATGGACGGAAACCATAGTAAAACCTCAACAGGAAAGGGTAGGGCATATTGTACCTGTGCAGGAGACTCAGGTCTTTTGGAGGGCAGGGGGCTCTCCTGAGGACCTTCTTCGACATTATGGTAGCATCAGCCATTTTCTTTGGTGTGGTCTGCTGGAGCAGTAGCCTATCATCAGCTGACAGGAAGCAACTGGACAAACTGCTGAAGAAGGCCAGCTCTCTACTGGAGAGTCCCGTGGACTCGGTGCAGGTGGTGAAGGTGGATGATAGCAAAGCCATGAGTTCTGATGGACAGTGTCTCCCACCTAATGCAGAACATCAATACAGCATTGAGCTGTTCCTTCAGTGAAAGACTTCTTCACCCCAAGTGTGCGAAGAAGAGATTTGGCAGGTCCTTCCCTCCAGCTGCTGTTCGGCTGTTAAACACCCAGTTCTGCTCCAAATAGACTTAATTTCATCCATTTACTTCATTTAAGCATTTAACTCATCCATGCACAAACTTGTGTTGTCCGCTATTTTTTATTTGTTTCCATTTTTTGTGTTTTTATGTTTTTGATTTTTTAAATTTTCTATATTTAACTATTGTTTTAAACTTATGACATATACAACTCAACTAACTCTGCTGCACTGTCCACCATTGTTGGATGATTAAAGGTGCATTTTAAAACCTCAGGGGCCCTGTGCCACAGACAAATAGGGGAAGCACACGCCCGTCTTGGTGTCAATTTCTCAACAATTTCACTTCGAAAATGAATTTTCTCACTCATACCTCATAGAGTCTATACGCTATAAATTAAAAAATAAAGTACAGCCAGTCAGTTTGAACCAAGAGAACATATGGCGCTGGTCAACATGTTTCTGTGATTCCCCTGTTTGACGGATAAGGAAATCCCCCAATTGAGCCAGAGAGACAGGCACATAGAGGTAACTGCCAGCAATGCAGAGCATCACAGACAGTGGGCTTCCCCCTGTGTTAAAACACAGCTTCTCTTTTCTCGTTCACGTCGGATGATGCATCACAGACACCCCCCCTCCCCATGGCGATGTCTGCATGTGATGATTCTCTAATTCGATAACTCGAGTTTGTCGGAGAACGGGCAATACACCCGAGAAAATGAAGAGGATTAGAAAAGTCAAACGGAAATTGAAGAAAATAGAGCACAACAGGTACATCCCTCGGAATTCATGTTTCCCAGTGGCATATATATATATTATCAACTAACTCTGCTGCACTGTCCACCATTGTTGGACGATTAAAGGTGCATTCTAAAACCTCTTCATTCAGTCAACTTCAGATTTTTATGGCCTTACCAGGTGTCTCTGTGTTACAAAAAAACAAACAAACAAAAAAAACTCGGGAACTATTAGAGGAGCCTCCATGATCTCCATCTTATGTGCAGGATTCTTCCCTCCCTTTAGAATTCACCAGTGTTGCGAGGAAATAGTCAGCTTTCACGTGTGATTTGAGAGAGACTGCAGAGAAACAGGTTAAAACAGGTTAAAAAGTCGAATCCAGGAAGACCCAGGCTGTAATGCATCCCGGGAAAAATGTGAAAATGCAAATATGGCATTGGCCATTGGGCCTGAAAAGACTGAATTCTGAAGACCGAAGACCTTAAGGAGATGTAAATCTAAAAAAGTGTGCATTTAATCTAGGCAAAATGAATAAATAATTTGATAATTTTTCAAGCAGCTGTGTGTTAACGTTTAAGCTCTTCGCAGATGGCTGATCATGGAGGCCCAGACCATGGCCCAGGAGCGATTAAAGATTCTCCTTCCTTCCTTGTGTGTTTGTTTGTTTGTCCTGATTTAAGCTTCCTCCGAACCAATTCATTAACCGCAGAGGACAGCGACTCAATAATAACTCATGAGAGCAGACTTCTTCAAAGCTTCCATCCCCTGCCCTCGAGGTATAAAGTTCTGAAATTCCTTGGAAAAGGCAGCTATGGAGTTGTCTTTAAATGCTTGGACCGGGAGATGAACAAGACCGTGGCCATTAAGATGACCATGTTTGAAGAACACGGGCGTGAGGTACGTCCCTTTTATATAAATATTTCCAGGACAGAATGAATGAATGAATGAATGAACACTGCTTTCCATTTTTATGGAGATCCGGAGTATTTACAGGATACAGGATGCGGTTACCCGGTAAAACCTGCCAGCGGAGAACTGTACTGAGGCGACTCAGACATATCCAAATGCTCAAACATTAACTCTCACATATATACTTTACATGAATGTTTCAATATTGTCCATTTACTATTAGTAATTAAACCATCTCCTTCTGCAAGTAAGTATCATATCAAACCCATACTGAATTTATGTAGTTATATCTATCTATCTATCTATCTATCTATCTATCTATCTATCTATCTATCTATCTATCTATCTATCTATCTATCTATCTATCTATATATACATATATATATATACACACACACAAACACTATATATATGCATATATATATATACAGTATATACACACACAAACACACATACACACACACACACACATATATATATATATATATATATATATATATATACATATACACATACGCACTCACACACACACACACACACACACACACACACACACACACACACACACAACTTTGCACACAATACATACACATGCGCAAATACACAGAAACACAGACATATATTTCCTCCTATGCGAATAGCACTGCTTATTTGGTTTATGGTGTCCCGGCATGTCGAGCCGGCACCATAAATAATTTCAAAAAGCGCCAAAGTATTTTGGAATTCTAACACTACACTTTTAATGTTTTCTAGGAATGTTTTATTTATTTCATCCAATGCATTTTGAAACTTGTCATATCAACCCAGTCCTTTGTTTCCAGGCCTCCATGCTCAAAGTATTAATGGAAAACAACCCAAAGCACAGCAACATAGTGAGGTTTTATAGTGCCTTCAATGAGGACAGGTGCATGGTGTTCGAGGTTCTGGACATCACCCTGCTTAAGTACCTCAACAAGAGAGGGATGCCAATGCAGCTTAAAGACATCAGAACTGTTATTAAGCAGGTATGTCAATAGTCCACAGCTGGTCTCAGGAATTTGATCTTTTAAAAATATAACTAATGTTGCTTTGCAGCTGGCTACAGCTTTGGAAACCCTCAAATATGCTGGGGTTATCCATACCGACCTGAAAACAAACAACATCATGTTGGTGGATCACACGAAGAGGCCGTTCAAGGTGAAGCTCATCGACTTTGGCAAGGCTATTTTCAGATCCCAGGGCAACTATGTGAAAATATGTCAGGTTCCTTTCTATCGGTAAGTTCTTCAGAAACAAGGACACATTTAAAATTTTGTTAGTTGTCCTGCTGTCACTGCATACAGATTTTTGGTTTTATTCTTTACAATGACAAAAAAAAGCTATGGCTTCTGCATTCAGGGCTCCAGAAGCCATATTTCAGCTCCCGGTCTCAGAGGCTGTAGACACATGGTCCCTGGGCTGCGTGATGGCAGATATGATGCTTGGATTTAGACTCTTCCCAGCAGAGAACGATCATGAATTGGTAAGTCATTTTATTCACCCTCTTACAACCTGCCATAATAATCCCCTCTAGACTGACAAAACTTATTTTTTGCCATAAATCCAGTGTATGTCCTGGGACTTTGAGGAGGAATCAGCTTAGTCCTATTTCAGAGATACTTCACTTAAGATAGGATAATGATACTTTTATGACCCTATTGGGGAAATTCGAGGTTACATTGAGTAAGTGGATCTGCTTGTAATGTCTGTTGAAACAGATCTTGCCTGATACCTACTCTTGACATCAGTGACCCAACATGGTTATAACAGGTGTGTTTCCCGAGGAAAAAAGAATATATATTTGGGATTTAACCAGTTGGACCAATCTGCTACAGGCTAACATTTTAATTCTATTCCTCAATTAAGTCTGTCCAGACAGCTGTCATAAAGTTCTTGCGTCTCTTGACTTTCGTGACACATTTTTTTTTCACTGCTGTTTCTTTTTAGCAAAGAACATCTAATAAATAAGATAAAATAATTAGAAAATGTGTCCATTCACTCTTCATAATAATATGTCGAGTGAATGAATATCAAGTGGTTATTTTGCTCTCATTCAGTCCTCCCAGATCACAGCATAACCTGATGTAATGTGTGTGTGTATATGTGTGCCTACAGCTTTATTACATCACAGATCTGATTGGTCCGCCACCGTGCGATCTCCTCAACCTGTCCTGTAAGACTCCCCTGTATTTTGACAACAGCTGGGTTCTCAAGGTACATTTTCTGTTTCGGGTCGATCAACTGCTTGCATTCTCTTCACAATTTAAGTTTTATAAATCCCCGTATGGCTGAAATCAGGTCACCGGGGGGGGGGGGTCGACATTTGTTTAACACAAATCTTCTTCCAGACACCGGAGGAGTACAACGGGATCGCAACCATCAATAAAAGATGGTACAAAACCTGTTGCTTGGACAAACTGGTGAGTGATCCAGGAGCTTGGGAGCCGTAAAAACATTCACATCGTTATTTTCAAATTTGACAGCTGATCCCATTTAACCTGCATTTTTAAAAATCTAAAATAGACATGTCCGGAGAAAGAAAAGATCACCAAGTGGAAGGAATGTATTGACCTGCTGAAGGAGATGCTCAAGTGGAACTGCTATGACAGAATAACACCCAGTGGGATTCTCAGCCATCCGTTTATCACCAAGAAGCATCGTAGCATCTCTGAGCTCAGCTCCTGGTCATTGTCCACCAGTATTTGTGTTATATCAGATGAGAGGCCACTCTAGTGCGCATCTTCACTATTTACTATTTACTTTCTATTTTCTTTTTTTCTTTAGCATCCACGAACCTGAACATAGCTTGATTAGATCCACGGAACTATATTCCAACATGGTGTTCGAACCCCACGCACACCGTGCAGCTGCACTAAAGGTGGACAAGGCAACTCAAACCGACATTGTTCAGATGGCAGAGACGAGAACAGTTCGGACCCAGATAACGATGAGGAAGGAGATGACCACAGTCGGGACCGTAGTAGATGACTGGTGAGAGCAGAACATGAGTAGGGCAGAAGAGGGTCAGTTTCAGATGAGCTCACCTGTCTTCATGTATACAAACAGGATGGATGAGAGACATGATGATGGGCCTTTAACAAAGGGCTCCTACTGCATATCATCTCCTGAGCCCTGCTCAGTTGACACCACAAAGTCAAAAGTTGACTTTTGTGGGGATGAGTCCAAGAACACAAGAAGGAGAAAGAGAAGGAATATTGTGAAACGGCTGTTTCCTTGCCTTGAGATGCCAAAAATACACAGATAAAGAAGGTTGAGGCCAAATGGCCACCAGACTTATCCTGGTTCGGCTCTGGGTTTCTTCCCGTGCCAAGCTACCACTCCTGCAGGAATTACTGGCTACATTCTGTCGCTCAAATGACATGGAGCAAGAGCAGAGCAACAGGAGATGGTAAACTGCATTTGGAGAGGATTCAACAGAGATTTTCGGCTTGGCTTTGAAGCCCAGACAGAAAGCCTACAACATAATTTCCTTTTTTTCTCACCCGTTTACCCACATCACACTAGCCCGCACATTGCATCCACTCTAGCACTACGAGACATAATGATTCCTGACACGTCCGGTCCCTACAAGACCCTGCTGTGGAGGGTCAGAGTCCCCTGGACACTGAGATACATCTCCAAGAGATTTTTTTGTCCCATAGCACAGTCTAACTTTGACTCAATGCTCGAATGAAATGTAATTGCAACCTCTGCTGCGAGCAAAACTGCATGAGCCCCAAACCAGGGGCATAAACCACAGATTGTCTTTACTTTCTACATTAATGGACAGCTACGTTTTCCGTTCCTTTCCTTCTGCTTACCAGCTTACACTACAGCGTTTGAAATTGCAAGATTGGTAAATTCCTTTCATGGCTAATTATCAAGAACTACTGTAAGTAGTTCTGGACGTCAGAAAGAGCTGATATGCCCTGAATACAGAGCCCACCTTAAGTCAAACGATGATCTATATTGCCATCCATTCAGTCATTGTCTATACCGCTTATCCTGAACTCAGGATTGAGGGGGACTAGAACCTTTATCAGCTGTTGTTGGGGTTCCCCCTTAACTGGGCGCTAGTCGGTCACAGGACCACATTAAGAAAAAAACAACTATTCAATTTTGGGTCTCCAAGAAACCTACTGCGTGTTTTTGGACTGTGGGAAGAAACTGGAGTACCAGGAAGAAACCCAGGCAGAATTGCAGAGAACATGCAAAGACCCATGGAGGACTCCTGTCGGAATCCATCCAAGGACTATCTTGTTGTGAGGCAGAAGCGCTAACTACTGCAACACCATGAACATCTATATCATCATGAAATTTCCAATATATAGAAAGGACAGTTTTTTGGAAGCTGATTAAAAAGCTTATACCAAAATGAAACCTCAAAGTCACATAAAAAGCACCTTTGATAACTTTATGTTTGAATATTGTACAATTAAAATGAAAACATTACTCACTCATATCTGAAGCTTGTGACTGATGGATATTTTTTTTTTCATGTACAAAGACAATGACATGAAATGTGTATTATTATTGCACAGTAACTGCAGCGTGTACTGGAAATTCATGGAATTGTGAATTTTATCTCATGAGAATCTAAATGAATGATGTGCATCACTAAATTCATCCTCTGTCATATATGTATCACAAACAGCCCATAAATAGGCTTTAAAAAAAATAAAAATGGAAATCATTTGTGAAACTGATGAGATCAATAGTTCACAGGGGGGCCAGAAATTTGTTTTCGGACTTAATCTGGGTTTACTGGCCACTGCGCACCAAAATCAGCACTATTCTAATTACCACAAACAAATGTAGACAAAACACAAAGACACTATGGCTGTGTGTGCAGTTCAAAATCTTTATTTCTTTAAACCTCTCTACTCCTGTATTACAATCTATATCTTTTGCAACTTTGGCCCATCACTTCCTGTCTACGTTAACGGGGGCCAGCCACTCTCCTGCACTCGTGCATTCTGTAGGCGCACATGTAGAATATACCTGCAGACAAGAATAAAAATAATGTAAAGATCTATTCGGATACCTTCGAATTAATGTTGATACATAGAAAATTACTCTACAATTACAGTTACGTGTAATTAACAGTTAGTTTTGCATTTCTGCTGAAAATGATTGAAATGTCACCGGGACGGAATCAATCGAGATCATCTTCAAGAAAGACTTTGAGTTAAAACTGAACTATCTGATCTGACGGTGTCCTGCTTTATGTGTTTACTGACAGTAAAACCCCCAGTCAGCTGACGTTTTTCATGGTTTCCCAATGCGGTGGTAGCCGAGCGTCGTGTCCAATCAAGACAAAGCGTCCAGAGTTGATTAGCTTAGAAGGTGACACTTTCTTGAATGTCATTTTAAAACATTGCTTGAATATTTTTCGAGTTGCTGGACCGTTTATTTGCTGGCCCGTGACAGAGGCAGGCTAACACATAGCACGACTTAGCTTTCAGTGTACATCTCATTAACTTTGACAGAGATGAGCTTTTGTTTGTGCTGCATTTCATATTCTTTATTTGGACTCAGTACAACTAAACAATATTTTTGAGACATATATCTGTACATTTTTGACGGAAAATAAAGTCCTCATGTTTACAACAGGTCTGTTGACTGGGTTATAAAAGCACAGAGCCAAGATGTTAGCCCATGAGCAGACTTGTAGTGTGGCATGTGGTCCACTAGGTGGGCATGGTGTTTCACAAGATTAAGTACAAACTTCCAAATGAGCAGAGCCTCAGCTTGGCCCTATTTGCTTATTTTATTCCATCCATCCATCATCTGCAGCTTATCCTGCACACAGGGTTGCGGGGGATGCTGGAGCCTATCCCAGCTGTCATTGGGCGAAAGGTGGGGCACAACCTGGACTGGTCGCCAGTCAGGGCCACATATACAGACAACCAATCATTCACTCACTCATTCGGGGCAATTTTCCCAATTTTCCCCATTAGCCTGCAGCATGTTTTTTGGACTGTGGGAGGAAACTGGAGAACCCGGAGGAAAATGGCGGAGGTTTTGTGTCTTGTGCTGTTTCAGTATCAGAATCTGCATTAACACTGATGGCTGTTAATTTCTTTTGCTACCTCAGGCAGGCACAGAAAGACACGAATAGGCCAAATAAAAATGCAACGGGCGATCGAGACCTTCCAATATGATGTCCTCGCCTGAAGACTTGGGTTCTCAGGAGCATAGAAATGAATTTGAAAATTCATTGCAAATGAGTATTGGGTGTGTTACCTTGAATAATGGTGCTACATCAAGGCTGCAATTTAGGTTTCCTGACGTGGACCTTGTAAAAAATGTAACTGTCGAAATGTTTGCAAAAAAAAAAAGGAACCAACCTGCAAAGAAAGTCATGAGCAGCGCAACCCAGCCCAGTATGTAGGACCAGGAGAAGCGCCAGTCACCAAAGCGCTTGCCCAGGAAGTTGACAGTCACACCGGTGTAGATGGCCATTGCAAGAAGAACGAAGAGAGCTGGTGTGGAACAAAATTACATTTCTTAGAGTTGGTTCTCCAGGACTTTTCCTGACAATTACACTTGTAATGCTGAAACAACAAACATACGATTTTTTTTTTTTTTTCCTCACTTGAAACAAAGAACATGATGCCGGCAGCAAATGAGCGGTTGAACCTCTCAAAGGCAGAGAAATGGGCAAAAGAGAGAATTCCTGCGATGATGCCGGCGAAGCACGACATGGCGGAGAGGATCATGAAAGCCCGGGTGGCATTCCAGTAGGCTGTGAGCCAGAGATTGTGAAGATAGAAAGAGAAAAAAAAGATCAATTCCAACTGAATTCAAACTTTCATCGCTCATTTGAAATGTCTGGGAGAGAATGTCTGCCAGTCGCTCAAATGTGAGATCAGGTGACCTTTGACACGGCATGTTTGAATGGCGAACCATTGTGTGTGGGTGTTTATTCGAAGTACACTGTACTGAAGTGTATCTGTTTGGATTACATACATTTTGCCTGATTTATCCAAAGTAAAAGTACACAAATGAAGATTCCTTTCCTTAAACATTACATATAAAAACTAAATATTGACCGAGGATTTAAACAACCAAAACACAATCATCCAGACATGTTTGAACGCCCGTAAGAGACTTCAGAGCATCACTTATTTGACCAAAACTGTATTTAATTTGTTCACAGCCTGATACTGCTCAATCAGTCTCACATTTAAATTTACACTAGTGAATGAATGAGTTACTGTTATAGTGTGTGAATACGTATTAACATAGGAGGATCAGTCACACACATCAACATCCTCAACAGTAAAATCCAAAATAAATAAGTCTGTCATCTTAAACAGCACAAACCCATTGTGTGTAATGGCAGTAATAAAGTTTTTATATTAATAGATTAACTACATTGCATTCTGTCACAGTTGGAAAATTCCTGCTTTTCTTAAATATCTTTGCCTTGTGTCGATTCCCCTCTTACCGATGCTGTCAGTCTGCATGTAGCACTTTCCAGACATGCAGTACCTCCACAGGCCCTGGTGGGCAAAGCTGCCGGACAGACGGTATTGCATCCAGTAGTCGGTAGCTGTGGAGACCACCAACAGGATGTTCCCCACAATGGCACAAAACAGCCCCCCTCCCATGAAGCTGTACATCATGAGTGACCCTATGACAGCGGTTCAGTCTTCAGACACTGAGTAAAGAGAAAGAAGATGGCAGGAGTCAGCTGTAAAAAGGACGCATGTTATGACAGCTTCATAATTTCTCGCATACATCATGGTGTTTAATTCAGAGGAAATTAATGAAGGGAGAGGAAGGAGCTGATAAATGTTCGCATCACTAATATTGATGATTGCCGGGAAAAATCAGTCATCAGCTTCGTCTTATTAATCTTGCCGAATAGACATATTTTCTTGTAGAGTTTCGTACTGGAATGTAATTTATTGTTGATTTGTATGTTTTATTTCTATATTTAAGGCCAGTTTTGGCTAAATTCTCAATCATATTCTTCAACATATAAGTATGTACTTTTTAATAAACGTGCCCTTTTGTTAGCATTTCAAGGGAATTGGTTTCCTTGATTTTGTTAAAATTATTCATTTTCTTTTCTTTACATTCACAGTATTTTAATCTAAGATTAATAGACAGATGTAAGAATATATATTAATTTCCATTTTTTTTTCAATTTATTTATCTTTTCCTTATATTTGTTCCATAAGAGACATCAACTACTCCTTGACAAGGAGCATTTAGCTAAAATTCAACATTATTGTCATTACACATGTAAGGCAACCAAATTCAGTTTGACATCTAACAGAAGTGCAAAACACAGTAAGTGCAGAATGTAGTGTGTACAGTATGTACAGGATGAATGATATACAAGACAATCGACTTACTAGATGGATTGCCATATGCTAGTATGTGTATATATTGCATACCATGTGGGTGGAGAGCAAATTTACAGTGGATAAGTAGATATATAGACGGACAAATTACTTTATTTATCCCCAAGGGAAAAATTGCAATGTTACAACAGCAATTTAAAAACTAGACAATAATCATACCAGATACATAGTAGTACAAGTCGTAGTAGTAGTAGTACAAGCATGAGGTCTAATGATTGGCTGTTGAGAAAAAGAATTAAAGTTCAACCTTTAACTAGGAGGTCAATGGGACACAGATTTATGAAAGTAAATGATAATTTCAGTGTAGAGAGATCTACTATACAATTGCCTGAACAACCTTCTCCTTTGTCTCAAAAAGTTTGATTTCCAGCCCGAGACCAATATTTTGAACATAGCGATTGGACAAAAAAATGAATATGATGTGACTCAGACAGGGAAGGGCAGCTAAGAAATGCATTCAAAAATTAAAAACACTGAATGTTCAATATGATTGCAATGACGGACACCTGTATGTTGATGGAGAATAAGGGCTTTGTCATTTTCCACAGAAAATGAAGTTCTAGCATTAGTAATGTGTGGTACCTTAGGGATTATCACGCTATCACGCTAAGTGAAACTGCATTCTGTGAATTTCCTTTTTTCCAAATTATATAACAACATGTAATGGCCAAAGAACACAACCTCTGCACTGTAGGATACAGCAACATATGAACGTCCTAATGAAATCGAATCATCATCATTTTTCAAAATCTAAGGTTTGACACTGGGAATAATATTACTGAACTCATCTGTGCATAATTATACATATAATATTTGTATAATTGTTTTAACAATTGAATGTTTTTAGAACAGTGAGAAACCATCACATGATGCAACTCACATGGTCCACCTGTATGCCACGCAGTAGCTGGCTCCCGCACCCTGAAATGCATCCCATTATGTCATCCTCCTCCTCCTCCTCCTCCTGCTCCTCCTCCTCTTCATTCAAGCAGCGTAAAATATTTCTTACCTTAATTCCTCAGGATAAAACCGACCCTCTTAAGTATGAGCGTTTCCTCTGGGAAAGAGTGAGAGAGGGAGTTCAAGCCGCGAGCGAGCGAAACGTCAGAGAGGAGGCCCAAGGCCAAATTCCAAAAAGTTATCCCCTGCACTTTTCTGTTGATGGAGGCAAAATCCTTTAAAACAATTGGCGCCGAACAAACACACTTCAGCTGATGGGCCGAAACCCACGTGACTCTTTCACAGTGCACTACATGGGTGTATTTTAGGGGGTCAGGGCCACAGGGAGGGGTGACGGTGTTGAGGTTTTGGGGGAGGGTCCGGTATATGAGGCTAGTGCACCACGGTCCTTGTCTGTTGTTCTGGTCGGTATTCTGGAACTGTGGATGTGCAAAGGCTTGCAGTACTGCTGTCGTCAATGGAACATGCTGAAATGCGCATTTTCTTTCAGTATGGCTGGGGAGGGGTCACACATACACACTTAGAATGGACACATGACCAAAAAGTTACTTAGAAGAAAAAAAATAAATAAATTATATATATACACAGCATATATAGTGTGTTATACATATTCAGTATCAATATATAACAACACTATAGAAACATTAAATTTACTGTCATTTGCACTAAGATCCTCAGTCCCCCTGACACCCATTTTTTTTGCTAGCCATTTTCATAAGAAGCTGGACCTAAACAGGGATTTAAAAAAGTTATCTGTAAAAATAGTTTGTAAGTTTGATGTCCTTATTCCAAATATAAAAACAGTTTTATTTTACCAAACTATTTATTATACCAAACTATCAAAGTGACCACCTCCAACCTCTCGCAAACATACCATGTTTATTAAAAAGCAGTTTCTTCCCAATTAAAAACGTTACAACTTCTTAAAATTGCAGATTGTGTTTTAAAATGTTCGGACATATCAAACTTCAAGTTAATGTACGGACAATGTTAAACCATAAAGTCACCCACCACTCTCAAAGCGTATTGTCAGGGCTTGGCTAGACCCCAGTTATGTTGTAATAGGCTTACTCTGCTGGGACACTTTTCTCATTCCTCCCTCTCCTATCCAGTGTGCACTCATCTCCCTTCATCAATGCATGACGGTAACCTCATATCTTCTCCTGAGACCCTGGGCTCTCTCATTTCGGAGGTTCCTATGGGGCGCGGCTTGATCTACTACAGCCGCCTCAATGGAGGTCCACCATTGTTACTTCTTTTACTGAATATTAAAGGTATTATTGTATCATGACAGCTATTTCCGTGTAACGGTCAGCTCTACTGTTCTGATTGGTAGGAGATGAGTGCCTCCCAACCCTCGTACCCCCCTCTGTTACTATTACACTCTTGCTTTCTATCCCTCTATCCTTTCTCTCACTCTCTCTTTCTTCCCCAACCAGTCGAGTCAGAAGGCCACCCAACTTGATCTCGGATCTGCCCAGTGAAAGGCCATGTTTCTTTTCCGTTGTCGCCAAGCGACAAGAATGTTGGGTATATGTAAATAATTTTAAGGAACGTGGTCCAGACCTGGTCTACGTAGGAAGTGTCATTAGACAACTGTGTTGTGATATGACTTGACTTGACTACTGACTTTTTTAGACTCAGAGCTATAATTCACTTTGCTATCACTGGTGAGTGCAAAAATGTCTTAAGTGGAACAAAGTGCAGAGAATAATTCAAAGCTGACAATGTATTATTAAGAGTCGGGCTCACAAGGGATTAAGTCAATCCACGAATACTACTCTTAAAATGCTTAATTAACATTTGAATCCTAAATCCAAGTTTGTAAAAGTACACAAGCCTACCCACAAGATTCATTACTGTTTTGCTGCTTTGGAGGATTTCTGGATATTGTGTGAATAATTTATATTCTTATATTCAGAATATTCAGATGATCTCTGTTGAATAACATGAAATGTTTAGGGCCCCCTGGAGGTGGTTGACATACTTACATCAAATATTGTGACACCGCTGATGCCCTTTACACAGAAAAGTGACGAAATGATGTAGAATACGATTTTATTGACAGAACTCACAATGACTTGTTGCTTGATATAAATATAGAATGTCAAATATTTAAAAAATACAGCACATGACAATACATGCTTTTCTTTTTAAGGAGTCTAGACAGTTGTGGCTACTCTGACCGGCTGTGGGGGTGGAGGCACAAATGTGGGGAGGGTCACTGACCTCTCAGAGGAACCCTGGAGAGGAAAAACACAAACAAATCCATTAGTTTGCTGTTTATTCTGTTGATCAATAATTGTTTTTCTCCCTGTCATGTATTAAAAGCATAAATTATACCCGATGTAGTCGGTTGTAATCAGGGGGCGTCTTCAGACCTCCTGTCAGCAAGTGATGGGGTGTTGTTTCTGGCTGGGTTGTAACTGCCTGTCCGTGACAGGAAAGGAAACACTTCAGGATTTATTGAGTGGATTATCAATTATAAGACTCTCATCAATCCACCACTAAACAGATATCAGTCTTTCACAATGAAGATAGAACCGATCAATATTTTTCATACAAGGAGATCTGATCACTTGGTTTATAGCTGCAGTCTCAGCTGAACACCAGCATTGTCTATATTTAACTTACTGATCGACCCTTTTAGATACAGAGGACACATCCTGCTGTATTTTTAATAAGAACTGTGAATGTGGTGGCGTGGCGCAGGAGATAGAGCGGTTGTCCTTGGAACTGAACATTCCTGGTTTGATTCCCGGCTCCTCCTAGTGTGTCAAAGTGTTGCTGAGCAAGACACTTCTTCCCTGGCGCTGCTAGACGGCAGGCAACTGCTCATCGTTCATTCATGATGGGTTAAATGCAGAGAATGAATTTCCCCTTGAGGGATTAATAAGTTATTATCATTATTAAATCCAGCAACATCCTCAAGTGAATTTAATTTCAGAGGTTCTGTTGATGTGCAGGACGTTGCAGATACTCGAGACAATCACTGGTGCAAGCTGACTCCTGCAGGAGAGACACGATACGACCAAAAGTATTTGCTCACCTGCCTTACTCACGTATGAACTTAAGTGACATCCCATTCCTAATCCATAGGGTTCAATATGATGTTGGTCCACCCTGCCCACAAGGTTCACGAGTGTTTATGGAAATTTTTGACAATTCTTCAAGGAAGGAAATTTGTGAGGTCACACACTGATGTTGGACGAGAAGGCCTGGCTCTCAGTCTCCACTCTAATTCATCCCAAAGGTGCTCTATGGGGTTGAGGTCAGGACTCTGTGCAGGCCACTCAAGTTCATCCACACCAGACTCTGTCATCCATGTCTTTATGGACCTTGCTTTGTGCACTGGTGCACAGTCATGTTGGAAAAAGAAGGGGCTCCAAACTGTTCCCACAAAGTTGGGAGCATGGAATTGTCCAAAATGTGTTGGTATGCTGAAGCTCTCAGAGTTCCTTTCACTGGAACTAAGGGGCCAAACCCAGCTCCTGAAAAACAACCCCACACCATAATCCCCCCCCCCACCAAACTTCATACTTGCCACAATGCAGTCAGACAAGTACCGTTCTCCTGGCAACCACCAAACCCAGTCTCGTCCATCAGATTGCCAGATGGAGAAGCCCGATTTGTAACTCCAGAGAACGCGTCTCCACTGCTATAGAGTCCAGTGGCAGAGGGCTTTACACCATTGGATCCCATGCTTTACACTTTATGATCTGTTGTCTGGATGCAGCTGCTTGGCCATGGTAACCTATTCTATGAAGCTCTCTGGACACTGTTCTTGAGCTAATCTGAACACCACATGAAGTTTGGAGGTCTGTAGTGATTGACTCTGCAGAAAGTTGGTGACCTCTTCACACTATGCGCCTCAGCATCTGCTGACCCTGCTCTGTCAGTTTACATGGCCTACATGTTTGTGGCTGAGTTGCTGCCATTCCCAAACACTTCCATGTTCTTCTAATACAGCTGACCATTGACTGTGGGATATTTAGGAGCGAGGAAATTACATGACTGGATTTGATGCACAGGTGTCATCCTATCACAGTTCAACACTGGAATTCACTGAGCTCCTGAGAGCGACCCATTCTTTCACAAATGTTTGAATAAACAGTCTGACAGACTAGGTGCCTGATTTTATACACCAGTGGCCATGGAAGTGATTGGAACACCTAATTCCGATTATTTGGATGGGTGAGCGATACTTTTGGCCATATAGTGTACATTAACCCTCGTTCAATAATATTCTGAAATGTAGAGAGTGGAGTGTTGCTGACCTTCTCCACAGCTCGGGACACCGGGTATCTCGTCTGCCGACCTTCAAAGCCGAGAAAACACTGTTTACAGGAATATCAGGAAAAACCCCATGCATGGTGAATGTCTTCAGAGAGACATACTTCTCTTCTTAGAGCAGAAGACACACAGGTAGATGAGGCCGCACAGTAGCAGCAGGAAGAGGAGGCTGCAGGGGATTCCGGCTGCGATGCCTGCGATTGCGGGGCCACTTAGTCCCCCTGTCGCCACAACACACCTATTCACCTTCCACATCAGGATAACATCTTATGCTCCAACAAAGAGATTTCAACAGTACCTGGGCCGATTCTGTGGGCCCCGGTCGGCTGACCCTCGGCCATAAGAGCCTTGGGGATGACCCGGAAGCGGTATGTTGATTTGGGATCGAGGACACTGATGTCGGCGCTGCGGGCGGAGGCAGGTTTCTGCTGGATGGTGCGGTATTCGTTGGAGGCCGCTTTGGTTTGGGTGCCATGGCGACTTTCACTCAGAAGGTCCGGCCCTTTGATTTGGATGTCAAACCCTGGAAAACATCACACTGATATTAAGTGCTGCTAAAGGGAGAGAGATGTGCTGCCACTTTCAGTAGAACCCTCTCCATATAACAGGATAATTGTTTTCGTTTGGAAAATCATTTATCCATGTAGCCAACTGTCATTAGACTTTTAGTAAGTTCCTTCTGTATTTTTTCATATAAATCTTGTCAGACCGTCATGAGGATTTCTTCCCAATTTCCCAACTTCAGCCAAAAATTCCACAAAAATTTTGGCTGATTTAGCAGAAATATCAAAGTTTTAGGGCAACCAATTTCCTGTTGATCTTGTAATAGCTTTTTAGGATATTCTAATAATAATAATACCGATGATGATGGTAATAACAATAATAGCAGTGATTACATTTATAGCGCACTTCCCGTCAAAATGCTGGACAGGTGACCAGGGGTAAGAGTAGGACGCAAATGAATAAAGATGCACATTCAATTCATCCATTCTGCCTGACCTGCAGTGAGGGGCTCGAATGGATTAGAAGCTTACATGCCAACATAAACGCTCCTGCATGTTTTTGGACTGTGGGAGGAAAACGAAGAACCTGGAGTAATTTCAGGAAGTCACTGGGAGAACATGCAACAATCAAAACATCCTGTAAAGTTTACAGGCCTTGGACACTCTTCTCAGGTGACCCAGATTAAAGGATGCTACAATAATCGAGTCGCGATGTCACGGATTCATGGAATAAGACCGCTGCATCCTTCAAGACAAGACAGGTCTGATCTTAGCAATGTTTATAGGATGGAAGGTGACGCTGAAGAAGGTGACATTTTCAAGTAAATTCTATTTTACCTTAGGTTTATTTCTTCTTATCGTCATTTTGATTCATCATTTCCCATAATACAAGGGAAAAATTAAGAGAACCCGCTTTGGATTTTGAAATTAGCAAAACATTCCCCCCCCCCCACAAAAACTGAGATAATTGTACAAATGTTAACAGTGTCTAGTATCATAATATAGAGTTCTATGCTGTATATGATTTTAATCTTGCCTTCTGCTGATGTTTTGTCAAAAATTGCCTTGTTCTGAAAGAGGCCACGTGCATATCACAATATTTACACCCCTATCCTCAAAGGAGTATTTCTGCTGTCAACATGGCGCCAACATTCCTTTTGATGACTCTTGCTGATCCGTCTGAACCAGAACAAGAAGGTTGGGTTGGTGTTTGCAAGAGATCCCCGTGAGAAGAATAATCGCAGGTCTACCTGTCACGATAGAAGTGGGCGGGACCTCCCAAGTCAACGTGACCACGGTTCCGTCGGCGTTGGGGAACAAACTGGAGTCGGAGATCGTCGGTCCTGGAAAGATATGTGCTGTCAATGTGTGTCAATGTGTGTGCGAAGTGGTGGTGTGTGTAATGCGTTGGGGGGGGGGGTAGATTCCAAGACTGGATAGCTCTGTGTAAAGTGAAAGAGCAATCTCTGGTACTACTTAGCTCCCTAACTGAGGCTCCTTTGTTTCCTTTCATTCAGGTAATGACAGCAACCCAATCAACCCAAATACTCACTGCCTTGTGGTCTCATATTGTACAATCTATAGGAAGTACCTTTAACCTAATACTTTCAAGTTGCATGAAAGGTTTCCCTGACTTTTCTGAAAATTACACTTATTTGCAACTCATTTCAAAGGAGGTAAACTTTGCCGAAACAAGCTGACAAACTGAGTTGCAGTCGAGCTGCTTCAACAGTCTTTTGTCCAAATGTGTTCAAAGTTGGTGGGGCAGAAATGCCATGGAAGTAACTAATATCTTTACTTTTGCAGTTCTAAAAAGGCCAACAAACTAGCAAGAAGGCACGATGCTTCACCTCGTAGCTGAACCTCCCTGCTGCGGCTGCCCAGTGGGTTGCGGCAGATGCAGGCATAGCTTTGCAGGAGGGCGCTGACGTTGTGACTGCGAATCTTGAACTCGGTGGTGTTGCCACTGATGTAGTACATTGCGCCACTGGGGACTACATCGCTGCCGACAAGCCAGGACACTACAGCCCGAGGCGAGGCCTCACTGACGCAACGAATGCTGACCACTATTTTGCCCTCAGAATCAACCTTGGTTCTCACAATTGGGAGGAACTCCATGGGACTCTCTGCGGGGATGACAAGGCTTTCATTAGTGATGCCAACCTTTATTCTGACCAACCAAGGAGCATCCGAAAAGAACTCCTAAAGATGCTAAATTTAAAGATGATTCTTACTGGCAGTTATGTTGCACTCCCTCTGCAGGAGAGGGTGCTCCGCCCTGCAGGTGACGGTTTTCCCGTTCAACTCCTCTGAGGCTGCAACGGTCAGGCTTAAGTGCTCTCTTCTGCTACTGGAACTATTTAAGGCGGGGAAGGACAGCATGGCTGCTGGCTTTCCTCCTGGCCAGCGACAGTGATACTGCAGGCTGGTGTTTTCTGACTGCACAGAGCAGCTCGGAGCTCCTGGTGGCTTCTCTATCCGACAAAGATGGATTCTATTAAATGTTCAGCAGGCACCAGTGAGAGAATCATTACCTTTAAGACTTATGGTCATTGGCTAAGAGCAAGAACTCCAAATATGAACGTGTTTCATGTGGAGGAGGTTTGGCTAGATTTGACATTAAAAGATGAATAATGTTTTTTTCATTTATACCCCAGGCCCATTTGTTTACTTACCATAAATGTCTAAAGTCAAGTAATTTTGCTGTCTGACTCCAGTCAGCTCGTTGCGCAACGTGCAGAGATAAACACCCCCTTGACTGGTCTGCACATTGGTCAGTGTGAGGAGCCCCCCATGGGCCTCGGGGAAGGTCTGGCCTTCAAAGGTCCACTCAGCAGTGGGCCGTGGGAATCCGTCTCCCTGGCAGGACAGGTTAAGAGACTCGCCAGAGGCATAAAATTCCTTCGCTGGATTGACTTTGAGTTCAGGGTCATCTGGTCCGTCTGTGAGACAGAATGACAGCTGAGCAGACCGACACACACACACACACACACACACACACACACACACACACACACACACACACACACACACACACACACACACACACACACACACACACACACACACACACACACACACACACACACACACACACACACACACCTGTGTGTCTTACAAATAATGGTGATGTTCTTGTAAGCTGCTACACTGCTGAAGGGGTTGGTCAGTAAAACCCTATATTGTCCTGAGTCACTTCGGGTCGGACGCAGTATCACAAGGCTGTCTTGCTTGACTGAGTAGTGTGAGTTGGTCTCTATCTCTGTGCCGCTGAAGAACCAGCACTGCCGCTCCACCGTTCCTTGTAGGATGCTGTACTGCAAGGTGAACTGCTCGGCTCCCTCGATTACAGACGCGGGCTGTGACCATAGAGTTACATTCTGGAGGATTTCTGAGGAAGACAAGATGGATAACTGCTACTGTACCATTCTTTTCAAATAGTATGCTGTACTTCGTTATTGTGCTTGTTTTGTTTGTATTCAATACTAGTGCTTTTGCCTGCCGGACGATAATTTAAAGCATTAGGGCAACAATCACATCATCATTAAACAGCCTAATCCGCCAGCAGGGCATGAATGCAAGCTGTGAGACAGAGGTGAGGTGTGACATAAGTGTGACAGAGGAGGTCATGGTAGAGATGGGACTGCATCAGGGATCAGCTCTGAGCCCCTTTCTGTTTGCAGTGGTGATGGACAGGCTGACAGATGAGGTTAGACAGGAATCTCCATGGACCATGATGTTTGCAGATGACATTGATATCTGTTTGCCACAGCAAGACAGAATACATGTGTGAATGAGAGGGAACCAAGCTGAATGATGAGTGGAGATAAAGAAGGCGAAGGATTTTAAGTACTTAGGGGCAAGAGTCCAAAGCATTGGAGAGTTTAGAAAAGAAGTTAAGAAACATGTACAAGTAGGTTGGAACGGGTTGAGAAAAGTGTCAGGTGCAACAGCCCAAAAAAAAAAAAAGGATTGGCCTGAGTTAAAGGAAAGTTATAGAAGATGGCGATGAGACCAGTGATGTGGTCTGGTTTAGAGACAGCAGCATTGAGGAGACGACAGGAAGTGGACCTGGACGGTAGCAAACGTGCTGAGGTTCTCTTCGGGGGCATTAAATCAGAGAAGGAAATTAGATAGTAATATCAATTTTTTTCAGTCGCTAGCTGTTAAGTCAGCTTCAAAACTGAAATTAATAAAAACATATCTGAGGTCTCCTAGGTCACAGGAGCAACTGAGCAGCCTGGCTTTTAATAAGCATTGAAAAAGAATTTCTCACTGCTGATGTAAAAATAGAAGTAGTTCAGGTGACAGGAGGTATCCTTTGGGGGAAAGAACTTAATAAATTTGACTAATCTATATTAAAATCAAATAGTTTATTTCATGTTTCATCTGTATTTATATATTCAAAATGTTTTCCTTTCTCATAATATTTGTCAGTATATTGGACCTTTTTCTCGGGTCTTGGGCATACAATCAAGATTTGCCCACGGCATCACTAGACCGCTGCTCACCACTGATTGGAACTATCGGGCAGGATGCCAACAGGAACACCCGAAGATAAGATTTATGAATGAAGTGAAAAAGGACAAGAAGTTAGTTGGTGTGAGAGAAGAGGATGCCGAGGAGAGGGAGCAGATGAAGGGAAAAGAAGAAAGGAACAGTGAATATGACAGCTCATGCTCTCAAAGGAATCCCTCCTGATTGGCAGCATCGGAGACCCTACCATTAATAATTTAGTTTCAAATGCATTTGCATGACAAACAAACAAACAAATAGTCAGAAAGAAATTAAAACAACTAATTATATCCTGGAAAGTTGATGAGTTGACCGCTTTGATAATAACCAATGGGAATGACCACCAAGGTGGAATGACTACAAATCATCCTGCCTTAGGCGCTACAACTAAAATTAAAAATAAATACATCATGAGGAGCAAGCTCTTTCATCTAAACATGCAGACTTGTTCTCAATTTTCTTCTTTTTTTTTTATTATTCTAACAGCCCAACACTAATATACACCTGAGGGATCCATGGAGTCCTCCCGGCGAGTGTCAGAAACACTGACGATGAGAACATTTCTGAATCCATTTCATCATCCATCTCTGATTCCTTACCAAACACTCTGAGAGTGAAATTGAGAGAGGCGGTATCCAGTCCGGATTTGGTCAGAACCACCCTGTAGCTGCCGCTGTAGTCGGGAGAGACATCCACAAAGGTCAGAGTTCCATTTAACTCCACCCTCAGCACATCTCTCTTGTCCTCAGGTATGTCAGCGACGCTGCTGGATCCGATGGTCCAGGTGGCGACAGGTAAATCTTCCATAAACCAGGTAACGGTTGGGTCAGCGGCGCCGCTGAAGACGAAGTCCAGAATCACGGTGCTGCCCGCTGACTCTGTCACCCAGGTTGGACCGGCCGCTTGAATGAGCAGTTGACAGCGGGAACCTGTCGGTGTGGAGTGAATAACAGCACAAGAGCCATGACATTGGACATCTTGTCGCCTCTGGGGGCCAATACTATACTTTCATTGATCAAACTTGCAAAATGGCCTTAAAAGAACTTTAGGTCTTTTAATTGGCTTCACTTGCTTTGACTCATTTCTGTCTTTTGAGAAGCTGACATAAAGCTACAAAAGGCTAACATGTCAGATCCCCTGGGAAGTGACTAGAATGGACATGGACGGCAAACTCACTTACAAACAATTTTCTGCTATTTCTTTTCGAACTGTAACAGATTTTACAGAATGTTTCAAAGCTGTTATACATAAAATTTTGATTAATTAAAAATATATCTTCACATTTCATCCTTTCAAGTTTTAATGTAGGTATTTGCCATTAAAACGATTATTTACTAATGAGTCTTTTGAAACCTTATTGCTTTGAAAAGGTCACATTGAATTATTAACGATATCAGTGCCATTTTGGAGGTTGCTGTTCAAAAACTAAATAAATCCAAATGCAATTAATTATTCTTGTGCAACGAAAAGAAAAACAGAGGTCACCTTGCAGGCTGAGGATGAGGAGGGTGAGGAAGAGAAGAGGTCCAGCAGTCAATCGCTCCATTGTCGAGGTGAAGACAGACTCCCGGGGGAACCGCAGGCGACCTCGGCTCCTTTACCAATGAATTCCAGTCCGCAGAAAACCCGCGACGCGCACGCGCACGCACGTCCTTGGCCGCCGGTCACCTGTGCCCAGCCCCGGGCACGAGCGCGTGAACTCACCTGAGGTTCTTGCGCATGCGCGGCCGCGCCCCTCCTCTCGAACTGATGATGCGGGGAGTTTCTGACGAGTTACGGCGTAATGAACTACCCAAAACGACAGGATTTCTTTCGTCAGTGTGAAAATGTAGGGGGGATATCTGTCGGAATAGGAGGAGGAAAAGCTACTGCTCATTCTCATTAAAAAAGACCAACAGCAAAACAATGAAATACATTATGCTATCTTGTTCAGCTTGTAAAGATACACCCAGAGCCTGTTCTGATAAATTTCTAAGGAGGTAATCTAATAAATGTAAACGAGTGATTACCTCCTTAGAAATTACAAATGAGACAGCACTGAATAATTTAATCTAATATCATGATCATGCTTCACAGATTTTTCCAGTCTAGTGTTTATGATGCCATATTTATCTTATTCCCTGATCATTTCAAACACATCATCACTCATCTGACCTTTAAGCCTGTTTTCAATAAACAGATAATCTGCAGACGATCTGCCGAGAAAACAGCTCTTGAAACAGGTTCCGGTTGAAGCTCACCTGGATCGGTCACATATCAGACGAGAACCGCTTCCAAACAACCAAAGAAAAGCCCCCCACGCTGAAGAGGATATGTAAAACAAAATGGCTACTTTTATTTTCATGTTATTGCTCTGTACAATCAACAGAGAATCGAGGCGCTTGCGGTCAAAGAATGAGACCCCCCACCCACCCCGAGAGACGGATGCACCGTGGAGGCAGCCCTGGGACCAGATGTACACGCTGTACAAGATGACGATGGGCGTGACAGTGGTGAAAGATTTAAACACCAGCTCCGTATTTACAAATATCATTTACAACAGCTGCAGATCTGCAGGATATGAACTGCTGAATCAGAGAACAATGGAGGGAATAGATGCATGAAGAATGTGGGTCCTCCACTTCGGGGCAGGTTTCTACTGGGGGCCGAAGGGTGGGGGTGGGGATACATAGGTGAGATGTCTGTGTGGGGTCCGCTGAAGGAGAGCATTTGTCCTTTCCCCTCTTCTCCAGGCAGAGCACCCCCCCTGTTAAAAGGCAGATAGACAGGTCCATATAATCCAAGTCCATTCATTTTTTCAAAGGAAAGGAGAGGGGCTGCAAGTAAAACTAACACGGGTTCTGCTCCCATTGCTGGAGGGAACATGAGTCATGCTGTTATTTATAAAAGATGTGATTAATAAATGGATTAAAAATATTCCAATCAAACAATTTTATCAGTCATTACTGAATTAACACACACACACACACACACACACACACACACACACACACACACACACACATCCACATATACATACACACACAAACATAGATAAATACACC
>CAAKHD010003375.1:40728-54413 GCA_901007705.1 Fistularia tabacaria | reverse complement strand
ATAATTACGTATTATGAAACAAAGCAAACACACACCCACACACAAACAAACACACACACACACACCCACACACACACACACACACACACACACACACACACACACACACACACACACACACACACAATTTTATGATCATTTGATCATTTATGTTATGATATGAAAGACAGTTCGGATACGTTTCTGTTCAGTGCGGGTTACAGTAAAGCACATTTTATCTGCTCTCTGTGTTTCAGTTTTGAATGATTGAACAAGGACTGGATGTCTGAAAACTGATACTGTGTCAGAGAATTCTGAGATTTTGTGCTAAGACATGTAAATTCAGAAGAGAATTTAAAAAAAGAAAAAAATCAAAATAGTTTTTCAGGGAATTTCAATTAAATTCTTAAGTTATCAGTGAATATCTTTTCACTATTCAGGGACATATTTGATTTTTTGACTAATTATGGTACTTTGTATTTTTTTGCCCAAAAATTATGCAAGTTCTTCTATGTAACTTGGTAAACTCTGTTCGTACCATTTATTTTTTTCACATAATTACTTGATCACTGCAAGTTACTTAAAATCCCTTTTCTAACAATTTTCTGGTAATTCAGAGTAATTTATATTAAAATATATATACACATATATTTCTTCAAACAACTTATATACGTGGTATAGATTCAATATACTATTTGATATACTGTGTGTATATATACATATTTATATGTATATATACATACATACATTCAGCAGTTTGGTGATAAATATTAAAAACCTCTTTGGCTTTGTGGATAGTCGACTCCAATACTCACACTAGTGAAAGGTTCTGTGCTGGCTGCTTCATGCACCAAGCCTCTATATCCTCCCAGCCTCCTTCAGTTTGCCCACCAGGTCTTCCACGGTCTCCACTTTCACCCCTGCCTGCCTCTGTGACGGCTCATCCACTCTCAGCACCTCCAGTCTTGAAGTCAGGTCCACCCCCAGGTCTGCGGGCTTCAGGTTTGCTATTTTCTTTTTCTTGGCTTTCTGATGGTGAGACACACACAAGACGGCAACATATTCGAATTATCTTTTAAAAACAGAGGGTTTTTCCTTTTGGGGGTGTGAAGGATTCGACAGGTACAACCTCAGCAACATGAGGCTGGAGATGTTTTCTCCTTGAAATCCTTTCATTACCATGGATAATTAAGTTGTAGAGCCATCTAGTGTGCATGGACGGTACAACAGTGTCAGTATGTTATCAACTTAGAAAATACCCAGCTGGTACGAAGGCCAGTAATTCAGCCAGTTTCTACTTCAGTTTTAGTTTATATATAGCTTATTTTAAGATTTTTTTTTTTTTTATATAAATTTTTGTTGGTTTCTTGTCATTTGCAGATATTTTTTTAAACACATTTTCAACTAATGTTTTGCTAATTTCCCTAAAAAATGTTAACACTAATGCCCAAGCAGTTTAACTGCACATTGAGGAATGCATTCTTTAACTGTCAGAATATTTAATTTTTTCATTTACAACTTCAATATTCTCTGGCAAATCCTAATTTATTTTAAAGACACTTCCAATTGATCTCGAAGACACTTCCAATTTATCCAATAATTTTCCTATTCTTCTTTCAACTGAAAAGTTTAACCACTACATAACAACAAAATAATTTCTTGGCAATTTTTTTTTTCTATATGTGGTTTTCATGAGAGGGAGTCCTGGCAGGTTTGTGTCCTGGCAAGGACTCACCCTCCGAAAGAATTTAGAGAGCGAGAATGGAAGTACATGTTGACACATGTCCATCACTGCCAGAATCCTTTTCGTTGTGTTGTCAAACAGTAAGATAACCTGACTTTATCCGAAATCAACTTGGAAGTCTTCCATGGAATAATATAAGGACTAAGTTTCCTGATGGCTAAAAGCAGACAAATTATATTTTTTGTCTTCATGCTTTTTCATCATTTGGAGCCCAGCGTCTTCTGTCTATTACCAACCATGATGTTGGGCAGCGTTGCGTATCTGGGTGTGTTGAGTCGAAGGTCTGCAGTGACCACTGCGGGTGTGCTGATCCTGATGGTCTCAAGGCCGCCATCAATTTCTCTCACGACTTTGAGCTTGTCTCCCTCCATGGATACCTCCGATGCAAAGGTACCCTGCGGTTAAAGAGACAGGCTTTCGTGAGATACACGGTCAAGAACAAGGCTTTAAACCTGACACTCTGTCTTTTCAACACTTCAGTCTAAGCTGGGAGTACCATTGGATCTTCTCCGATGATGAGGGAGTCAAATTGCTTTACTGGTGTAACCACACTGCATAGAATAATCCAAGGTTTAATACAAAACCAGAATGTTCGATACAAGTAAAGTGAGCAAAGGAATAACAATAATCAATCGAGGTCAAACTCAACTATGTAGAATGACCACCTGCCATGCACTAGCTGCCAGAGTAACTACACACTCGCTATGCAGACACTTTCGACCTGCTTCCGCTGAGTCTTTTAACGTCAACAACATTGTTATTAGCATTGTTCTCACACACATTAGATCCTTGTAAAGAACACATACAAGCTGAATTTACAAAAGTCTTCCAAGCGGGGATGGAAGGTTAGAAATAAAATGCTATACTGCAGCTGTCTCGAATTTTACATCACACATCACAACAACTTCTATCTCTGCTAATGAATAATAAATGTCACTGGCAAAAAAAAAAAAAAACTTACAAAAATCAATTCTCACTGATAAATAAAAACATAATAATGGTAAAATAGCCATATAGTTCAGCCACCAGTATCAGAAGCTTTACATACATAACAGTATCTGCAGTGGATCAGCAAATGACCTCAGGGGAACCAAAGGTCCAATATCTGTTTATACAACCCTGATGCTGCTCAGCTTACTTTGAGCATCACAATTAGCTGCTCTTTTTGTAGCTGCACTTCACATCTAGGCTGTTTATATAACTTGATACACGTGGCACCTTCTTTAACTTGTTTTCCCTAACGTTAATTCTTTCTCTCATTTTTTTTTGTGTACACAGCATTTCGGACATGTTTTTTCCATTATCCTCTTTGCTGGCAGCAACACAACTTTGTGAGGTCAGTGTAACTGTGACTGCTGTGACTTTACGTGACCTGTATTTAAAAACTTTCAATACTTTATTTAAACTACTGAACCAAATGATGAAGCATTAAACACAATCTCGTATTCATAAAACACAATAGGAATGGTCCAATCTGTTGCTTAGTAAGTTGCTGATATATCCTCATTCATTTAGAGTTGTGTTGGATCTCACCTGAGGCCAGTCTAGCAAGGCTGCTGTCATCTGCCCTGTCTGATTACAGTCATCATCAATGGCCTGGAGAAGCCACAAAAATGTTACTTAGAGAGGATACGAACACCTGACCATGTCAGAAATAGTGATTTGAACATTAACAACTTCAAGAAACAATTGTTTTTTTTTTTTTTTTAAACCTGTTTGCCAAGAATGACAAGCTGAGCATCCTCCTTTTTGGCCAGAGCAGCCATGATCTTGGAAACCTGAAGGGGTCCCAGGTTGTCGTAGTCCTTCCCAACTACTTCTACATGGATTCCACGGTCTGCCCCCATGGCCAGGGCAGTGCGGATTGTTTCCTGAGTGAAAGAGGTACAAAACAATGAGATATTTGAAGTAAGAACTGCTTGGACTTTAGCTGGTTTTCATACCTACCGAAAGGAGTTTGGTCAACATCCTGACAGTGAAAAACACGATTCATTAAACTTCAGTCAGAATCATTATTGTCAAAGGAAAGGTTTGTCGATTGGAGTTAGATGTGTATGTATACACACGCATGCAAGCATGCGCACACACTTCAAAACACTCCTTGACCACATGCTGATAATCTAATTGAAAAAAAGTCATCATAAAAATGACAAAGTTAAGAGACAAAGAACCAGCAATGATGTCATGGCTGCACCTCAAATTCTTCCATTTAACCATTATGGGGTTTTGTTGGTATTTTCACCATTTGAATACATCTTGTAGCAGCAGGATTACAATAAGTCATAAAAAAATAACACTTAAGATACAAGCACAGGATTAACTGGTTAATGAGTCAGGGGTACATCGCCTGGTAGCTCCACACCCACCTGTGCCTGCTGAGGCCCACAGCTGACAGCCACCACTTCTTTAATGAGCTTCTTCTCCTTCAGCTTCACTGCTTCCTCCACAGCGATCTCACAGAAGGGGTTCATCGAATGCTTCACGCCATCCGTCACCACGCCACTGTTGTCAGGCTTCACACGGATCTGAGGGAAGACAAGATGGCAGAACAGAGAGGTAATGGAGTGGCGCCAGATAAACAGGTCAAAGACCTTTGATTCTCCAGTAATGAGTGCGATGACTTGGCTGAAGGACGGTAAAGACGTGTAAGTCTGATGCTTGTACCCATATACTCCTACTGATAATTAACACAACAAATGATCTGCAATGCAATTTAATTGTATTTTTAACCACTGATATTTTAACTATTTTTGGAATTTAATTACTTTTAAAATAAAACCCCAAACCCCGTTTAATCAGATCATACAGACTTCAATATTGTTATAAGTATATATATGTATGTATGTATGTATGTATATTTCCTGCAGGCTGCAAGAAATACTTAATAAGTGCTTCATGTGCCCTTATTCATCATTGTTGACATTTAACTTTTCATGAGATCCATTGAAGAATGAAAGTTTTTGATATGCATAGACAACAGTAGAATTTATAACATGTTTCAACCAAACAACAAAGACAGGTCCTAAGGCCTTTGAATAATTTTCCACTTCCACTGTGATTGCATTTGTCTTGATATCTATTATTACCTATCCTTGCATTAAGTATTAATTAATTTATTGAAACGGATGGAATTTAAAGATACTTGGTGGGGATGTTAACAGTTTAGCAGAGACACGGAAAGCCTCCATCTATTTAGGACTTCAGACAGATTAGAGCAACGTCAGTTTGAAGAGACTGGGAGTGTGTGTGTCCTGTTGAGGCCAGCTGAGGCTGGACTGTTCCTGCTGCCGCATGAAACAGCTGGAATCCGATCCCTTTTACGGAGTCGGACTTCGGATTTTAGGGGAACTCCTCACTTAATCTGCAACCCGCGACCCATGGAACTTACAAGAACTGCACGGCGGCAAGGCAGGTTAACGAGCTGAGGACAGGAGGGGGAAACGTCCCTTGACAGTTCACTTAAATTATATACAACTTGAAATAAAGCATATAATCCTGTATTATATTTAAGTGACACAAGAAGGGACAGTTTAGCTGACAGAAAACGTTACCTATTTAAGGTTAACTCACTCAAACAAGATAAACAACAGTGACAGGTTACCTGTCACATACCACACAGCTGGCGATAGCAGGCTAAGGCTAGTTCCATGTTAGCAAAAGTCAAATGAGTGAACGTGGCGGACGTTCTCTTAAAAGAACACTTGCGTCTTTAAATCGTCGTTACCTTCACGGCGTAGTCAATGACTCGTTTTACTCCAACTAAAACGCGACCAGACATCGTTGCTGAGATGTTGTGTCAGTGGACAACAGACGTAACCCAGTCACCGCAATGAACCTTCAAACCAGGAGGAGAAGCCGGAATTATATTAGGGCGATACCAGAGGAAGTCGAGAGGACTCGCCTACCATTCCAGCCAATGATAAGCCATTCAATTCAATCAAAAAGATTTAATTGAGGAACAAATGTTATGATATGTGAAAGTAACATTGCTCAATACCCCGTCTTGATCACCGTTATGCTCAACTTCTTACAAGTACAATTGCACAGCAAATAGTTGGTGAATTATTGTGGTGTCTCTTTAATTAGTGTCCTACAGAAAGTCAAACAAAGAAAGGTTCCGCTTATGTAGGGCAAAGTTCACAAGTGAATGAGCGCCATAACAGGGTCACTTTACTTGAGCTGCAGGTATAAAGTCAGGTTGGTGTTATCCAGGGCATAGTCACCATGTAGTAAATTGCGACCTCAGAGATTTTTGTTTCATAAATGGCACAATCATCATGGCTTTTTTTTAATAAAAACAAACAAACAAATATATTGGGAACACAAGCCACACAAGTATAAAAAGTATAAAAAACTTTAATTATTTAAGATCTCAAATAATTAAAGTCCCATGAGCCTTCATGGAGTGACAACCCTTGCTATTCACCAATGTAATTTACCCATAGATTATGTGTAGCTGTTCATCTTAGAAAATTGTTATTGACCAATAAGATAAAAATAAACATGCACATCATTCGCTTTAATTTTTTCATTATATTCTTCTTTTCCTTTCGGCTTTTCCCTTCAGGGGTCGCCACAGCGAATCAACCTTCTCCATCCAAACCTGTTCTCTGTATCCTCCTCTCTCACGCCATCTACCTTCATATCGTCTCTCACTACATCCATAAATCTCATCGGTCTTCCTCTGGACCTCCTGCCTGGCAGCTCCTATTACAGCATCCTTCTACCAATATAGTCACTGTCCCTCCTCTGTGCATGACCGAACCATCTCAGTCTGGCTTCTCTGACTTTCTCTCCAAAACATCTAACATGCGCTTTGTTATTTTCTTTATGTTGGCACCAAATATGTTACGTTTGGCCGCACCACAGTTCAGTTGAGTTATTAAAACAAAAACATGATACACATAATGGAGGATGGCTTGCTTTGAATCCATAGAAATCTGTTTATGTCTATGTAGCATAGAGGGAAAGGGAAAAACATGACTGATTTCTTGATAGACACACACCACTGAAAGGAAAAGGGTTCTGCACACAGCCCTCAGGCAGAGCCCTTAGCGATGAGACACCTTGTGGACATGTGACGCTACAGCAGAAATAAGTCCCCATGTACGCTTTTATGGGACCCCATAATCAAGTCTGTTGTTCCTACTATTCACGTGGAAAATGGCTCTCCCTCCAAATTCCTCAGCAACATCACAAATGCTGCGCAAAGCCCTAATTTTCTTTGGTCTCTAATGCTGAGGTTTAACTAAAGTCTTCTTCCACAAAGTTGTCATACACACACGCCTACAAATTCTATTCTCTTTTGTTCATTGTCAAATCGAACTATTGAGTCCAGTCCCGTCTGTTTCTCCCACCTTTCTTGTTCTTTCCAAGTCCTTATTGCTTTCAAACCCACATGCCAAGTCATGGTGTCTTCACTAAGAAAAACACATGTTTCACAGCACTGTGACCATAATTTTACCTACCTTCGTTGTATATCGCACATTTTATTGCGTCGACCTGTTTTGTCATGTTTTTCCCGTACAGTTTACAGCATGTTAAGGGGATGAGTGCATTTCCCACCTTGGTGCAGCGACCACAAAGGCTTGATTGTTGCAAGCATAAAATGTGAAAACATAGGCTGTGATGACTCAAAAGGGAACACAGGATCTGTGATGTCACAGGTCATTTGAAATCAACATGTTCTCACAGGGCTACTCAAGTATGCTCTAATTCCTCTTACATCTAAGCTTATGTATAATGCTTCTAGGCACTACGATTTTGCAATTTTCACACATCATCATGTGTATAAAACATCATGGATGAATGATAGAACAGATATTTCTACATCTGAGCAAGGTGCAAGCGAAGTAACATAGTTGAGCTGCTATCTTTGTGAAAGTGGCTGAAGAAACAACAGTATAACAGTTGACTGATGAGTGACACTGTTGTATTTACACATCATGGTTGTGTGGCAGAAGACTGTAAGAGCTGTATTAATTTCCACACTTGAGTAGGAATTCACTGGCCTTATGTACTGTAGTTCTAAGTACGTAGAAATAGCATCACAAAGAAGAGGTCGAGGTACCTGCGCTGTCACTGAATATCTGTGTAAAAGGGACATTAGGCTACTGTCACAATCAGAGTGTAATCTGGATGTGTATTTCTCTGGGACTAACCATCATTATTTGGCTGGATATTGACAGCTGTAATCAGTGGGATGGTAAATTATCTCTATATGAAGTAAGGACTGCATTCAAAGGACCTGCATCTCTTTAAGATATGCACTGTGCAGGCCACCCCACATCAATGTGAGAGTGAAAGTTGCAATACCAACAAATGACACTATCTGTGATGTTACTTTGAACAGGCATCTGAGTAAATGTAGAAAAGCCCTTCAATTTGTGTGTGTGTGTGTTTGTGTGTGTCTGCATGTTTAGGATGTGTGTATTGGATGTATACATATTATGGAAGGGGATCAGATGGTTGTTCCCATCTATACAATAGTAGGGAGAGCTGTGATATAGGGGAAGCAGTAATGGAATACATAATTCAGGGCAGAGTCATGGTTTGTTGGGTATTTAACTTTTATTTCGAAATGGGATTTGAAACATCACAGTGCATTATGGGTTGCACTGTGCCTTGTGCAATAATGTGACATCATCACTGCAATGACATATTAGGGGGCTTGCGTACCATCTGGTTTTAGTGTGTTAGCTCTCTAACACAAACTTTGAGCTTTGAGTAGCACAGTCATTCCAAAGGGGTAGAAGTTACCTTTCTTCAACCGTGTCCAGATGCAGATCTTTGTGAAGACCTTGACTGGAAAGACCATCACCCTTGAGCTTGAGTCAACGGACACTGTTGAGAATATTAAGGCTAAGATCCAGGACAAAGAAGGCATCCCGCCTGACCAGCAGCGTCTGATCTTTGCTGGCAAACAGCTGGAGAATGGGCGCACAGTGTCAGACTACAACATCCAGAAGGAGTCCACACTTCATCTTGTCCTCCGTCTCAGAGGAGGCATGCAGATCTTTGTGAAGACTCTCACTGGAAAGACCATCACCCTTACTGCTGAGCCAAGTGACTCCATTGAAAATATTAAAACCAAGATCCAGGACAAGGAGGGCATCCCTACCGACCAGCAACGTCTAAATTTTGCAGGTAAACAGCTAGAGGATGGCTGTACAATGTCGGACTACAACATCCAAAGGGAGTCCACACTTCATCTTGTTTTCCGTCTAAGAGGAGGCATGCAGATCTTTGTGAAGACCCTGACAGGAAAAACTATAACACTAGGAGTAGAGCCAAGTGACACGATTGAGAACCTCAAAACAAAGATCCAGGATAAGGAGGGCATCCCTCCAGACCAGCAGAGGTTGATTTTTGGTGGCAAACAGCTTGAGGATGGACACACATTGTCAGACTACAGCATCCAGAAGGAGTCCACACTTCATTTGGTTTTGCGTCTGAGGGGAGGCATGCAGATTTCCTGGAGGACCCTCACCGGAAAAACCATCACCCTTGAGGTTGATCCAGAAGACACCATTGAAAATGTGAAAGCCAAAATTCAGGATAAGGAGGGAATCCCTCCTGACCAGCAGCGTCTCATTTTTGCCGGTAAACAGCTGAAAGATAGCCAAACATTGGCTGACTATAACATCCAGAAAGAGTCCACACTCCATCTTGTGCTCAATCTACGAGGAGGCATGCAGATCTTTGTGAAGACTCTGACTGGAAAAACTGTCACATTGGAAGTTGAACCAAGCGATACTATCGAGAATGTCAAAACAAAAATCCATGATAAGGAGGGCATCCCTCCTGATCAGCAGCGTCTGATCTTTGCTGGCAAACAGCTGGAAGACGGCCGCACAATGTCAGACTACAACATCCAGAAGGAGTCCACACTTCACCTTGTTCTCCGTCTAAGGGGAGGCATGCAGATCTTTGTGAAGACCCTAACTGGAAATACCATTACGCTGAAAGTGGAGGGGAGTGACACTGTTAACAATGTCAAGGCCAAGATCCAGGACAAGGAGGGCATCCCTCCTGATCAGCAGCGTCTGATATTCGGGGGGAAACAGCTGGAAGACGGCCGTACAATGTCCGACTATAACATCCAGAAGGAGTCCACACTTCATCTTGTCCTCCGTCTTCGCGGAGGAAACTGAGCTCCTGTTTTAAAATATTACCTCCTCGTGGCTCTGGCTGGAAAAACTTTCAACCTTTCATTCCTGTTTTAACTTCAAAAAAACTTTCTTTTTTCCCACTTGTGTGGTGTTGTTTTAGAGTTCCCTTGAAATATACCCCTTAGAAGCGATAAGGGACTTAAAAATTGGGGCGCCACTTGTTACATCATCCATGGATGAAAATGGCACATATCAGGGGCAGAGGTTTTACAGGTATTCCCAGTTTGAACGGATAGTGTGTTATCTCTAGTTTTCTCTGGATACTAGTTCCATCACAAGATGATCTTTAACTGCAGTCCCCCGGCCAGATGATCATCAAATTAATGGATGTTGGCCTCGTGATGTAAATAATACTCAGGAAAAACATGAAATTAGAAATTACTTTCTGTCACTACAAAATCTGAACATTGAAATTACAAGATATCATTTTACGAAAGAGGCTGTGGAGGTGCTTGGAAGTCAAAACTCAATCCAAGAACAATTTCAGAGTTTCCTTCAAGACTTGATGTTCGAAATTCCAGAGCCTTGTACCATTTGTAGCTCCTGATTCAGTGCATTGTTCTCACAAAGAAAATAAGTTAGTTGAAGCCTGTGAGTACTCCTTGACCGCAGAGAAGAGCTGCATTTACGAGTACTTCCTCATAGCCTCATCTTATTACGCTTCAGGCGTCTTCCATGATAAATGCCACCTTGAGACACAGTAACTCTGGCAATGTCATAGACTGCCGCAGCACTGTGACTGATCACCAATATTGGTAAACTACATACGCATAAATTAAACTGCAAACATTGCAACTGCAGCAACATGACTTCTCTAAATGACTTATGACATAATTCTGATATTAAGATAACACTTTATTGATCCCCCATGGGGGAAATTCAGTATATTGTAAAAATTTGGAGGATTGATAAAAGGTAATTTATTAGCTCCAACATTATTTCAGTCAAAGACAAACCCTCATCTGCTCCTATTTATATTTGAATTTATATTATTTTACACATTCTTCACCACTGATATCTTCTGTGCTATGTTCCTTAAATTATGAACCAGATCAAGGTTTTTTTTAATCTTATTTCTGTTAAGGTAATGCCATGGACAATTTTTCAGTCAATGTTGTCAATATTCTCTTCAGTGTATCACCGCTTTTCTTACTTCATGGCATACAAAAATGAAAACGGTCACAATTTTGTAATGTGAATTAAGAGGATATTGTTAATTATGCTCTCCATTGGTTGGTCAATGGTGGGTCAATGTGGGCAGTTTTAGCCGCACACCCATTTTATGGCTGTTACATCCTCATGTTGACCACTTTTGACCTAACAAAGACACATCAACCACGAGACAACCAATATTGGGCCTCATCGATCTGGAATATTGAGGTAAACAAACTTCAGATGAACTTCAAGTTGGCAAGATCACTCCCTGAGGGTTCTGTCATGAAGTAAACATTAGAAAAATCAAAACAGGTCTGTTACCCTCACTACGGAAACTCGCTTTGCTGGAAGTTGACTCTAAAATGCAGTGCAATTAGGACTAAATGAAGACAATCGAAAAAAGGGAGGCAACAAACGTCAGACCAAGCGTTTTTTTTAATTAAAATTCGGCTCTATTTTGTGTATACAGGAGATAACAAAGGCTGCATGGACGTCGCTAACAGCGCTACATTCAATGTAACATTAATGCCCCTATTGGAATCAGATGACCGAGTTGTGCTGTTTATCTGCCACAACTGGTCTTGCCGCACCCGGTCAAATCCTACCCATAAACTCTAAAATCGCAGTATTACACGCGTCGCTATACTATAGCCGAAGTCGTCACGTCAGAAGCGTTTTTTCTTTCTTTAGAAAACGGAGGCTTAGCATCGCACCGGAGCAGCAAATCCTCCGTCGCGACAGCTGATCGAGCGGAGTCACCTCGGATCACCAAGCGGCACCAGCGGCCTCCATTTTAACTCCGGCGCCGAGCTGCACCTCACGTGTCCTGGGCTGTCTCTCTCACATGACCCGAGTGTTTGTTCCCGTGATCAGCACTTCCATCTCCGTCTGTGACACCGAATATCACTTTTTATTTTAACCCTGATGGATATGCTCGAACAGAGTCTGGATAGCGCAAGGTAACCGGGATCGGTCAAAATGGCTAACAGACATGCTATTAGCAAGATGCTATACGGTAGCCGGATTCCAACGCTAACAAAGGGCCTGACCTAAAATGTCAAAAGCAATTTAGTCGAAAGAATCAAAGTGTGTCGGCGAGAGAGGTGAAAGACTTTACAAGTGACATATTTGTCTATTTGTGTTGTGAAAGGCCTGTTCGTTTGTCAAAACAACACCATAACTCTGCTTGTAAACTTACCTTAAGCTAGCCATTAATACAAAATAACTGTTGTGACCAGAAAACCGGAGTACAAGAACGTTACGATCTTTTTTTCTTGTTAACGTATAATAAGTAGGTTTTCCCTGCGTAATAATGTTACCGATGTTTTGTGGTCTCTTTTACTTTCTCACTATTAACAATATTAAACAACTTTCGCTGGCGACGTGAAGTATGTTTGTTTTTCGTTCGCAGCCAAGAAAAGCAAGAAGAAGAGGTTGTCCAGGCGTCTGACGGTAAGTGTTTTTTTACATTTACCAACCGCTCGTTCACGCCACGGACTACTTGGGAAACGTCTTTAATAACAGAATTAACTAATATCTCTTGACATCAATACAATTTACACGTTAAGTGGCTTTAAACACAACGTTAGCGTTTGGACTCAGACCGCTCGTCTACGTGCAAATCCGCAACAACCATCGCGTCACGTCTATGCAGATCCCTCATGCCAATACACACCAATTCCCATGGTATGAGGCTGATCGTGTTGAAAATATTTGAATAAAAAAACAGACACAGAAACGAAGCCCTCGATCGAGTTCAACTGGTAGATCTGCTACCCATTGTGCAGACATTCAGCTTCAGTTTCCAATGTAACCCTGCAAATGAACCGAGGAAACAGCAATGAAATCCAAGTTACAGAGAATAGTATTTGTGGATTTAGGTATTCTCCCCAAGTCTGGTCTACTGCCTTTATTTTCTTTTTTCCTGAATGTGAGAGTTGGCAATATTTCTGTGTCCTGTCAGATCAACAATGAAAAGAAGAAGAAACGCTAGCATTACAGATGTGATCATGTGTACTAAATCATACATATTACACTGGACTATATTATTATGATAATTTGCTGCCATTGGTATGTAATTGAACTTGAGCTTGACTTGAGTTGACTGGGTGACCATTCATTGTGGCCCAGCCCGACTCAGGATTAGCTCTGTGAATGTGTGTGCACATCCTGTCAGGGATGTCCATCTGTGATCATATTACTCAGGGCTTGTATTGTATTTCCGTATTAGATTTACTTTGTTTCCTTCAATGTGTGATTTTCAATTTGTTTTTTTTTTGTCAATTTATTTTGAGACGGAACCGGTGACGAGCAGACGGCTGTTACAATAGCCAGTGTTCAACAGGCTGCAGCATTTGGGGATCATAACATACAGTACCAGTTCCGCACCGAGGGTGGCCAAGTAAGTATGGATGGAATGTCAACACCATGTATGATACTTTCATTTTACTGGAAAAATCACAAAGGCTTAAGGTCCCTGGAACTACAGGAAACCGTCAAAGCTGTATTTCATTATGAATCATCAACAAACTGGCAAAATAATTACCCAATGCTCAAGTTCATGTGTATGTTTCTCAAAACTGCGAGGCATCAAATCTTACCCCCCCCCCCCCCCCCCCCCCCCCCCCACCCCCACC
>CAAKHD010003375.1:11562-27362 GCA_901007705.1 Fistularia tabacaria | reverse complement strand
GGCTGCGCTTTCTTGGGCTCTGGTATAATTTATTTAACTGTGTTTTTTAATGCAAAAGTTAAAAAATGTTAAAGCAGATTAATGTAAGTGGTAAAATGGTCAATATCTCATTAACTTTAACGTTGGCGTTTTTTTTTTTTTTTTTTTTTTTTTTTTTTATGTTTTTTTTTTTTTTTTTTTTTTTTTTTTTTTTTTTTTTTTGTTATAAAAACTGCTATGAAGTGTATGCAATCTTTCAGGGTGGTTTGGACTAAACGGTGGATGAGTTGAACTGTCGGGCATTGGCTTAACCAGGAGGATGACTGCCGAAGAAAACCAGGTCTTCGAAGCGGAGTGCAACGGAAGTGCAGTGCAAATTCAAACTTTTTGCCAGTCCATGTATAAAAGAAAAAAACAGGGGTATTTTATTTGGATCTTTTTTGTCTTCTTTTCGTGCTCGTGTGTTATTTTAACCGCTGGTGGGGGCAGGGGGGAAGAGGGTGATGGGGAGCAGCCTCTCCAAAGACTTCCTGTTCGCCTTCCGGCAGTCCTTGCAGTGGCGTCCCTCAGACGGATGGCCGGAAACATGAAAACGATCCCTCGTTCCTCAGCCCACTTGGGTGAACGAGACCTAATTGTTTTTTTAAAAACAACGGGGAAAAATACCCTCCAAAAAAACGATAGTGACACTGCTGGTCTTTTTGGGAATGAATATACACGACGTACGTTTGTTTTTACTCTTTGCGAAAGAGATTTTCTAAAAAAACAAACTGAAAACCTCATGCTTCAAAGCTGGGTATTGGAGCACGATTGCCTCTCCTTGTGTCAGCACCTCAGGATCCCAGCAAAGCAAAAGTAACTCTCGAGACGCCCCACTGGAGAATCGGGAATAGACCCTTGCATTTTAGTATATGACTCTGGAAGTTAACAGCTCTTGCTTTGAAAGTACTGCCGCTGTTATACTCAACCCTGATATGCAGAGCCAAAGTGTCTGATCTAACAAACCAGGGCTCTGGGCTCCCATAGATGTTTTGCTGTAGGATTTTTTTTTTAATTTTTTTTTTTTTACACACCTCAGTGGGAGGAGAGCAGAGAATGTGAAGACACAAATAATGCCTTTGGAAAATGGTTGTTCACAATCGAAAGGTCATTCACAGCGAGTTCTTTCCTCAAATTTCTTTTGAAATGGCGAAAAGAAGAAACAGATTTCCTTTTTTTTCCCCTTTCCTCTCTGTAGCGGCCTCAGCATTCTCAGGTTAGATTGTAAGACATCTTTTTCTAAGTAAAAATGGTGGAAAATAAACATTTCAATAGGTAATAGCCCTAATGCTTCTGCTTGTGGCTCATTGTCCCTCTACTAGTCTGGGACGTAAAGAGAAACCCGTGCTTCATTTCCGCTAGTGAGGCAGGGCTGGATGCTGTTTGCATGTCTTTTCCGGATCTATCGGGTCCTCGGGGGTCGAGATTATTCCCTTTTTCGTCTGCTTTGAAATTTATTGCTACGTTTTGAAGTCGAAAGAGGAAACACTTGGCATCAGTAACGGCAGGCAGCTGTGAAACTGTAATTACAATCTGATCCGAGTATCAATCCATTAATATGGGGGGGCTCATGAAAAGTAATGGTGTCACTTTCAGCTTGGATTTATTTCTAATGGACATTTGAGCTGATTAATTCCCCCTGAAAAATCCCAGATCCATGTGAAATAGAGCTGGACCGATTCTCAGCTGATAACTGATTTGAGGGAATAAAAACGGTTAAGATTTATAAATCCATTTACGTTGGATGGGATGACTCAGATGTTTTCACACCAGAGCTGATTTGTTCTGCCTCAAGAAAGGCAGGAACGTCAGAAAAACAATAAAATGTCAGCGTGGCATTTTATCGTCTAAAACAACAAACAACATACGATTAATTTTGCCCAAGTTAACATTTGGCTGATGTTATAACATAGTAAGTAACAACAGCCCCAAGTTAAATGGCCACCATTGGACTTCACAATCCACATTAAACCAAATAGCAAATTGTAAACAATGGTGGCATCCAAATGGGAATATAAACAAAACAAACGGATCAGATATTGTTATATAAAAAACTTGGTCTGCAACATACACAGAGTGTCACGGTCTGATTGAAAAATCGATCAGAATGTTCTATCAATCTGAAATGTCTGCACAGTTCGGCGCTTTTACAGGCGAACGAAAACCCATCGCTCTGCATTCTGCACGGAATCTAATCCGAACAAAGTGTTTCTAAAGTATCACATCTAAAAGACGAGTGTCCTTGATGAGATGACCCTTCGCGTGCGGCCGCTGATCATAAAATCAATTGATTATCATGCCGGTCAAATTGAAACCGGTAAGCGGTGAGAACAACGGGGAGGGCACCTTGGGTGAGGGAGATCAGTGGCGGATAAAAAGCACATCTAAGCCCTGGAGGAGATTGAGTCTGACACTACAGCTCTGAGGCCTTCGGCCATCGGCGAGGGGAAATACACGGGTTAAAGCCATTCTAAGGGAGAGACCCAATGAAGCATGCCGGTAAATGAGTTGTCTCTCAGCCGGCTTTCCGACAGACAGACAAGCAGGCAAGCCGGCAGGCAGGTAGACAGACAGGCGTCACTGTGTCCTCTCCTCTGTTTGAGGTGTCTGATCTCTGATCCTTTGTCGTCCCCTGGTGAGGACATACGTACATTCTGTCTGTCTCCAGTCTGTCTGCCTCCTGTCGCCTCCTACCTGGAAAAGGCCTAGGGAAGGAGAACAACGCCAACTTTCTCTGATTTTGACAAGCTTCTTCAGGAGGGTTGAAAAAAATGATTGATTTTTTTGGACGAGGATACAGGACGCTAAAAGTCATAATTATGTCACCACAATATGTATTCAACTAATCAATGGGCAATACGGCCTAAAATGAAATCAGTGCATGTTACTACAAAAACATGATTCAAGGATTCAGCGTTTATTGTTGTGTGGACGCCAAGCAAACGTGTTTGAACGTGTGAATGAATTTTATGACAAAAGATTTTTATAAATGTGTTTTCTTTGTCAAATTTTTAAACAAAAATCCTGTTCATGTCTGCTGAATTTTAAGACATTTCATGCCGATTCTAAATGTATTAAAGGAGCATTTTGCTTATTCTAATAGACTTTCCAGATTATTACTGTGTCATTTCTATGTGTTGTATCTTTTATTGTAATCATTATTTACTATTTACTATTTATTGAACTAACAGGAGTGTAGAAATGTGTTAATTATGAATGGTTTTCAAATTTAATCTCGTGACTCAAATTGTGCTCGACCCAATTGCTTGAACAGATAAATAAATGGTAACGAAACCATTCATAATTAGTAAAAGAGCCACATTCAAGTACATTATGATTCTAATGAATGAACTTGACAAAGAGAATATTTTTCCTTTTTCAAAGAGTAAATATTTATCGGTGAAATGATATTTAATGGTTGGGATATGGTTGATGGCTGTGTGCCTTCAGGGTTGCACAAATCCTCCCTGCAGTGAAATCCTTTTATTAATTTTCCTCAATAGCCCGCAAAGAAAAACAAAAAAACAACAACCAGAAAAAACACTCACTGACTGATTTTCCTTGAACTCGCCAGATTTCTCCGCCGTTGTGTTAAGCGAGCAGAGGGATGCCCGTTGGGAGCATGTATTGTCCACATTCTCTCTTTCTCTCATGTTGTTATTCCTTGAAAATGGCTGACAGATTCTTATTGCATCTGACGTGTAATGCTCCTCAAACCTGTTGTTCAGCGGCGACTCCCATCTTTCCCAGGGCTGCATTAATAACCGCACCGCCCGCCTTACTCTTGGTTTGATCAGCACCATCAGGTTTTCTGCTGCTGTCAAGACATGGCGGCAGCGGCGGGTGGTGTGTGGGGGTAGGGGGGAGTAAAGTGTTATGATTTCTCAAGTCTTTTTTTTTTCCTGTTTCTGAGCAGCCGTCCTTCGGTATCTCCGGCTCTTATCTAAAAGACAGGAAGAGTCCTGTTTGCGTGTGTTGAAAGACGCGTTTCACTCGGTGTTAAAGCTCAAGGGTGTGTGTGGAGGGTGGGGGTTGGCGGGGGTGTCAAACTCGATGTCCAATGTGACACCATTGAAAAGCCCTGAAAATGTCACTTTAAATCATTTTGCTGTTTTTTTGTGAAAGGGTAACAAAGAATGAATATGAGGTTTATAATACAGGTGCGCACACGCAAATAGTACACCAGCTACAGGTTGATAAAGCCATCGCCCGAGAGTAGAACTAGCAACCTGTACACTGTCTGGGTTGACACACCCACACGTTGTGTGACACCGACTCAAGGACCCACAGTCGCCAATGCCATTGGACCAATGTTAATGTCTGAATGTCATTCAAGGACAAGCCTTTTGGGGTCACGTTGAACAGTGTCATCCACAAATATGTCGGGATCCAGCAAACAAGTGGACGCTGCGAGGAGACAGCAAGGAAATCAGCTGCTTCCGTGGACCTCCGGTGTGAGGCCAGTGTCCTTGCCAGTGTCCTTGCTTTGGTACCCTGAATGGGTAAGAGGAAGATCCAGGTGATTAACATGTTTTCCCCGCTGGTCGTCAGATCAGAGCTGTGAGACTGGGACTCAGACACCGAATCTGCCGGGTTCCGGGCCGAACATCCAAGCTTTCAAAGGAACAACGGCTGAAGAAAATCTCTAAAACCAGTTGAGATATGATTCTGCAGGGTAATATACAAAGACATGTAAAGATAAGTGACATTTAATGGTGGCAAAAAACTATTTGGTGTTTTTCCTTGATGAAATCTAGAAGTCGGATGCCTGACAGTCCAGATTTTGATTCCAGATGCATTTGCTTCACATCTCAGGGCCAGCGTTTAAGGCTCTGAATCCTGGAACTAAAACAAGATCAACTTTTCACGCTGGTGACGCTGGCTGTGAAACAATATCTAAATGATAACGGTGCTTTGACATTTATGAAGGAGGATATTTGATGCTTAATTTAAGATAAGATAAGATAAGATAAGATAAGATAAGATAAGATAAGATAAGACTTTATTGATCCCCATAGGGGAAATTCGGGTGTTGCAGCAGCAACAATAGAGGGAAAAGAAAAAGAAAACAGGATATATATATATATATACACACACACACACACACACACATATATATATGTGTATATATATATATATAAACACATATACACAATATACACAGCATACACATACAATATACACATACACATATATATATACACAATTGTACAATTTGTTGGAGAAATAACGTGTGTGTGTATGTGGTCATTGTCCCTTTTTTAAAAATTTGAATCAGCACATCCTGACCCCGGTTTATTGCGCTAAGTGTGAGTCATAAAGGCAAAACGCAAAATAATGATTGTGAATAAGGAGAAGGAAAGATGACACTGAAAGAAAGTGAAGAAATGTGATGGGTATGAAGAGGATCCTCCCGGGCGCAGGGAGTGTGATGTTTCAAGCCAACCAAAGCCAGGCACCAGTGTGGCAGACAGGTTCACCTCTAAAGCCTATTATCACATTTTAAGTTTTACTTTCAAATGACTTCAAATTAATTCATCTTGAAAGTAATCAAGACCACCGATAGAGAGAATCTTATCATCCAAACAGAATGCTTTGCTGTCACATGAATTTCATTTTTTTTATTATGAGAAGACTTTACTGTACATTGAACAGGAATGTCAGAAAAAAGCATTCTGTTTTTCCTTTATTGTTAAATTCAATCTCAAAAACTACATTGTTACATATCCTGTCCATTTCTTCAGGCTCTCATGCTCAATGGACAATTTCTTTGTAGGTTGTAGGTACAATGCAATAATAATAATAATTTCAACATTAATAACTGGCATTGTTATCAACATTATGATTTATATTATCATCTATTAATTCTAAATTAATTTACCTTGGAATATTATTTTTCAACTCACGATGACAAAAACATGGTCTCTCCCAATATATTGAAATTCAAAGGCCAATTTTGCCCATGTTTTTGCCCTTTTATCTGATTTTTAGATTAATTTCATGCTATATTTTATATTATTTTCTATTCTTTTATTTCATTATTATTATTTTTAACTCTTACAATCATAATTACACTTCAATTAATTCAGTTTTTGCAATATTTTAATGACTACCACTGACGGCATCAACATGGGCTCTCCCAAAATACTGAAATGTAAATGCCAGTTTTTGCTCTTTTTTTCAGATTCTTAGATGCATTTTCACTGTTATTGATACAGTATATCCCTTAATTCTTGATTATTTTTTTTAATCATTTCTTTTTAAGACACATGGAATCGTTCCTAAAATTTAGTAGAAAATTTATTGAGAACATTTTCCAGTGGAGCCATCATGCAAATCAAACTTTCGACGGGCCTGCTTTTAATAAAGCCAAATGTCTGATAAGCAGTTCCAGTTTGTTGTGAGGTTCACCACTTCATGCCCTCCCTCCATCTCAATTGTGTAATATAACCCATGTTTGAACTTTACGTCCAGGTTTTCATAAAAGCATCCCCGGAGAAAGGGAAATAATAAAATGCTCGACTATTTCCCCAGCAAAAGCAGGGAGCGTTCAAAGGCCCTTTTACTGAAAGGCTGAACATAGAAAACTGAAATTAATATTTTCTTGGTTGATTTCCTGCTCATTTTATTTGGAATTTAAGGTCACATTAAGACTGTTTTTTGTTTGTTTTTTTAGGGGGCTGAGGGAGGGATAAATCAGGCAATTTCGGGATGGGATCTTTTAAAAGGTAATCTTTAGCCCAACAAACAAAAGAAAAACTATGCTTCTCATATGCAACTGTAACTGTTTGTTTGTCTGAAGCCTTTCTGTACATTTTACCCTCAGACAAAAAAAACCCTGTTATTTTCCATCTGTGAAATATCAGTCAAAATGATTCATTCATTCATTACCTATACTTGCTCATCATGAGTGCTTATCCTGCACTCAGGGTTGCAGGGATGCTGGTGCCTATCCCAGCTGTCATTGGGCAAGAGGCGGGGTTCACCTTGGACCGGTTGCCTGTCGATCACATGCCAACATTAAGGAACAAACAACCATTCACTCTGTCATTCATATACAAACAACCAATTACTCTCTCTTTCACACATCTGGCTGGTTTAAGGTTTCCAGTGAACCTTCTGAACCTTTTTGGACTCGGAAACCGGTGAATCCTCGCAGACATCGGGAGAACTTGAAATCTCCACCCGGAGGGCTCCCTGTAGGAATCAAACCAGACACCTTCTTGATGTGAGGAGAAGGCGCTACAGTGCCGCCCTTCAGTTGAAAATTGAAAAACATTTTGACAAACAGCCATTCACTCCCTCATTCACTTATCTGGGGAATTTAGGGTCTCCAATGAACCTGCTGCATGTTTGTGGGCAGTGGGAGGAAACCCACGCGAATACAGAGAGAACGTACAAAGTCCACGCAGAAAGGCCCCCTGTCGGAATCCAACCTCCATCATTGCTTTACTTTAGTTTATTTTCACACTCTTCTTACCTCCTTGAAGCCATGACATGACTTAAACAAGTTCCTCAGCCCCAGCCCGCGGCACTGACCTTCTCGGGGGTTAATGAGCGTGCTAACTGGATTTGGGGCACTGCAGAGAAAGACCGAAAGTTGTATTTCATATTTTTTCACCTTCAGATTTTGATTATGATAATGAGGAATGACACCCTGCCCAACAGTTCTCTCGACAAACAAGCCTGAAAGTACGGAACCCCAAACCCAAGCAAAGCACGTATCTAAAGCACATCACTAAAAACTACGGCAGAAGCTCGGCTTACAAATTGAATTTGTTCTTTGACTCCATTCGCCAACCAGAATGTTCGTGAACAGAATCAATGTTTCCTATTGAAATCAAATCCCATTGATCCGCTCTCCAGCAACAAAAAACACTCTTTTGAAACATTTCTAGGGGATTTTTCATTGCAAAAATACAGACAGGAATCAAGGATAACCGAAATTATTACTGTGTTTCTGGTGTTCTTTCCCTTCACACCAGCACTTGTGCTCTGTGTTTCGTTTGCCAAATCAGCATGAAAAAGTAAAGTCTCCTCTCATATGAAACCCTCTGGAATGCTATCTCCAGCAAGCTGCCTTCCATCCATCCAAACTAACAATCACTTCGCTTCGTTCACATATTCATCCCTTTAGCCACGCCAGCCATCTACAGTGCATCTTTGGTCTTCAGGATTGTACGGGTTGTCTTAGCCCTATCGTACTGCTTGGCGAGATCTGCTATGCCACCACCGCTCATGAGTTTAGCCATGACATCTTTCTTCAGATTGACTGAAATTCTTAACCTCATCTTAACACCACTATCGCCGGCCCTTTTAACCTTTTCGGGAGCCATTATGAGGGCTAGCTTACTGAAAAAACACAAAAAAGTGTTCTAACAGTCAAACACATCGATGAACGATGTAAACAACATAGTGCAGAAGCCCTTGAGTGTGTTTGTTTGTTTGGGCACCGAGGCTTGTTGGTAGCTCGATCGAAAGGTCAGTTGGTAGGCTGATGTGTTTGTAATTAGGGGCGTTGGTAAGCTGAGGGCCTACTAAATAGTGAAAGAAGCGAAGGAGCAAAAGTCAACAGGCAACTTCCAGGGGTTTCATAGGAGGGAAATTTCAGAAAATGAAAGGGTAACGTTGGCAGTGAAAGGACTTTTTGGAGGAAAGTTAACTGGCTGTGATTGACTGGAAGTCTTTTCTCAGGAAGACCCTTTTAGGGTAAAGTTAAAAATTGTGAATAGGAAGGTAAGCATCAAACGGCCAGGGCTTCTGCTGGATGTGAAGAGTACCGATTGTTATTCATTTGACTTTTAATTAAAACCGAAGGTTTGATTATTATTTTTTTTTTTCCTAAATCTCCCCTCGAGCTGCTGACATGCAGTCCTCCGGCTCCTCCTTCTCGCTCCGACATTTTGTCAGATACCCATGACACCAATCGATCAATGTTTATATTTCACTTTTGCCAGCTGTCTCCCTTTTCTTCTTCCAATTTTAAAAAATACATGTTATTTACAAATAAACACAACTTTGTCCATCACAGCACAAAACGTTTACATGAAATGCTGGCATAGCACTGAGGAGGAGATGTCAAAACCCTCATCTAAACTAGAACGAACTGTTCCTCCTGTTTGGATCACAATTTGTTAAGGACTCCTCCCCCAATCAGAAAGTTGGAGATTCGATCCTCGGCTACTCATGACTGCATGCCGAACTGTCTGCCGGAATCGAACCTCACTGCTTGCTCCCGATGGCCTGGCGAGCGCCTCGCGTGGCAGCTCTGTCACCATTGGTGTCTGTGTGAATGAGTTAATGTGAAATCCAGTGTGAAATCAAGTGGAGACCATCTACACGGACACGCACACACACACACACACACACACACACACACACACACACACACACACACACACACACACACACAGAGCTTTAAACTCATTCGGGTTCGCGAAATGTCTGAAGTCCAAAGTCAGCCTGCAGATCATTTCCTGCATGAGTAAGTGAAGACTTAAATCCGCTCAGACTCTCGGAGCATCAGGTGTGGCATTAATATTCATTTATTAAAGCTTGTAATATTTTAGAAATTACTATCTTTTGGGGGAAAAAATTTGTTCAGAAAAATGTCATGGCACCGTCGTCACGGTGTCTCAGAGCAAGAGAGACGCCATGATGATTCAAGACAAGCACAAGTCTTTTTACACATTTTAAGACCTAACCTGCTGATTCTGAGAGTTTGGGAATGTTCTCCACAGGAATTTTAATTCCTGTTATTTTGGAAGTTCCACGCTCTCTCTGCAAGGGGCCTTGGGGAATTCCCACGTTTTGATCCTCTGAGCGCAACCCATTAACCTGTGCTCCACACTGCCCCCTCAGGTTGAAGTGTGCCACTGCATTTGCTGATAACCTTAACAGTTTAACAGACAGATATCATTTCTTTTGGTTACAGCAGTGCACTTGTTGTTCCACGTAAAGGCTGAAAAAAACGTGAGGGGGTAAGAAAGTAGACGGGAGCAGGGAGTAATGATGAAACGGGCAGACGGGGTCAACGTCCTCAACCGGGGTGGGGGTGGCGAGTGGGGGGCACAGTGGCGCCTGCAGAGTGAACCTGTCTGCCACGCTGGTGCCTGGCTTGTTTGGCTTGAAACATCACGCTGATAGCCTCCGAAAACACAGGACCCGCCGGTCGGGAAGATCCACCTCTACATACCCGTCACGTTTCTTCCCTTTCTTTCTGTGTCATCTTTCCTTCTCCTCATACACAATCATTATTTTGAGTTTTGCCTTTATGACTCAAATGCAGTGGCGCAATAAACGGGAGTCAGGATGTGCTGATTCTATGAAAAAAAAGGGACAATGACCACATACACACACACAAGAACACACACGTGGATATGAGATTGCATATGCTTTTGAATATGTAGTAATACATAGCTTGTGCATGTGACTTTTTACACAATTAAATCATGATTGTGAATTATAATTAGAAGTGAAAAGTAGATGTGCAGTCATCTTTATTTTTCTGTTCCTGGTCGAATTTGAATTTTCTTTTCTTTGTGTCCAGACATGCAGTTTGTGCGCCCGGCCTCCAGGTGGATCAGCTAACGGGAACACTAACAAACCAAACCAAGTATATAAATGTGACCAAAAAAAAAACAAAAGGGTTCCGATAGGTGTATCTCACATTGTGTTTGTCCACGGTGACGTGGCGGTCACCCAAAGCAAGCAGGCGGGCCAACGGGGTTATCGGCGAACGAGACAGGCCGGCGCAGCGGCATGTTGTTTCACTAATTGAGTCAGCAGAGGCAATTTGGAAAGACTTTGAAGGTATAATGAGAATTCAAATGGCCTCTTGATTCTATCAGGATGCACAGACCCGTTTATCACTTCACCTTTATTTTTCTACACATTTATATTCTTTTTATTTGTTTTTTGTTATTTTATGCTTCTGCTGTTATTGCTTTTGGAATTGTTCTCGCTGAATTTTTCTAAAAATAATTTTCTTACATTGAAAGCTAAATTAATCTTCAGCTGTTTATCACTCTTCTAGAAAAAGAAAAGAAGGAGAGAAAACAATTGGTTTGTTTTCAGAGCCGGGATTCGTCTTCAGCTCTCTTTCTCATTGAGGTTCATTATCAGCCTCTGTCTCCATTCTGCTGTAAAAGTAGAATATTCTTACATCTATTACAAACCATTTTCTGTTGAGGGTCTTATAAACTATTACTTCCCTCTTTTTTAACAGTGTCAATGACCTTGCATTTGTACATCAGCACAAAATCACATTTTTGTAATTTTAACAATAATGAAATCATGACGTATTATTCCATTTTTTTTACCCCTTTTGCAATTTTCAACACCTATCACAGTATAACATTCATTTCAACTCGTCAGTTCATATACCTACATACTGTTCAAAGATATATATATATATATATATATATATACACACACACACAACTTTGAAAATGGTTTTCATCATCCAAAACAAAAGAAAACTATTTTGGACATTTTTATTTACAATATACATCAAACTAAACCTATTATCCTTCCTTTAGTTTTGCTCCGGGAAGAACATTCAGTTGCATATGAGAAGCATAGTTTAAATAATAATTTTAAAAATTCAACAATGGGCGTCATTATTAATTCATTGTAATTACAGCGATGAAAATGATAACCAGCCTCACCTCTTAGCGTTAATGTGAACTGAATGTCTTCATGCGTTTGACTATGGCGAGAAACTGACTCACTTCTTTTTTTTGTTCACATATTAATCCTAATCAAGCTGCAGTCTATTAATCTGGAACCTGCTGCATTGTGAAAACACCTTGACTCCTGGGGGTTTTAATCCTGCTCCTCTCACAGGGATTTAATGTGGTTCAACTGCAGGTTCCTATGTATTATGCAAAAACCCAGTGTGTTGAAAATGAAGGCCTAATTATTCCATTTGAAAGGTTGTAATTACATCCTTTAGACTGAGTAAAGGATATTCCAGTGTGACTCTCTCCCTCCTTAGTAAAGGATTTTGTGGGTCGAAACAAGCGCGGCTCATTCAGCTGTACATATTGTACAACATATTGACCCGTGCCGGCTGGCCGTTTGCTGTTGGAATCTCCCAGACACATTTTAGATTTATCTCTTTTTTTTTCTTTTTTTCTTGCATAGTGACAATTCAGCATACGTATTGGTTTCATATAATGTAAAACCGATGGTCCCTAGCAGTCTTGGTTACTTGTTCAAGTGTGGGATTACGTGCTCTGTCTGTGGAAAGTAATTTAATTTAAAACTCCATAGCGGATTTGATATATTTCCTTCACCCCCCCCCCCTTTTTTTTTTTCTTGCCGGACAGACAATCAAAAGTAGATCAGGAGAATTTCCCCCTCTCGGTGTTGCAGAACTATGAAGAGGAATGCAGAGGTCAAAAACTTCCCCAGTGGAGTTAGATAACCGTTGCCAGGAATGGGCTGGCCCCCACCTCAGGGAGATGAGGCAACAAGGGGGGCCCCCGGCGTGTATAAATGCCACTACGCTCTGCATCCTCCACCAGCACACAGCACAGGGACGCGGCTGATAAGGGTCACCGGAAGATCTGGAGAAAACCCACTTTCCCAGACAATTGTCATCCATCACTGGTGCCGAGGAACCCGCCACAGATATTGTCGTGCTCTTCAGCGGGCGCCACCCATGAGAGCAAAGACCCATCAGGTCTAATCATCAAAAACAAGATTTAATTGATAAACCATCTAACGCATTTAAAAAAAATGAAGGCGTTCAGCATTGCGGTTGCAGTGACACTCGTGCTTGCCTTCATTTGCATTCTGGAGAGCTCGGCAGCCCCGTCCCCGTGGGTAAGGGTGACTTTTTCTTTCTTTTTTTTTATTGCCACAAATGTTTTGTAAGGATGCTAAGACACGGCGCCCCTAAATGTGCATAATTCATTAACAGGTGCATGAGCCAGAGGAGGCAGGGAGCAACGACACTCCAGTTGCGGCGCATCGAGAGGCGGCAGTGGAATCGTGGCTGGTATGTTCAACTGACTGAACCAATTCAGCCAATTAGCCAGAGCAAATTAACATTTAAGTGGATGCGTTTACCCCCGGGGGCGGGATGCCCCTTGTGCTCAGCTGAGAAAACAAACAAAGAAACAAACAAAAGTACAAGTTTCTCATGTGTCTTATCTTTAACGCAGATGCCGAGCCGCGTCAGGCAGAAGCGTTGGAGCAACATCCCCATGTGCCGCTACTGCTGCGACTGCTGCAAAATAAACGACTGCGGCTTCTGCTGCAAGTTCTAGGGATTCCCCCCCGCCCACAGCGCACGTCAATTTATTACACTCTGCCGTCTCTTTGTACCGTTCACCACTTCACTTCAACATCGCTGTGTTTAGAGATGATTCACTGAATACCGTGCAACTGTTTTTGTATTTATTTTGTATGTTTTTTTAATACTCTCAAACATGTTGTTTGCGTTCTTTCGATAAGCTTCTGTCAAAATCAATAAATGATCAATGTTTAACCCCCGTGAACCCAGCTCCTGTTTGTTGTACATTGTCATTGATGGATTTTTAGGCACCCGCAGAGTTTTCTAAAACAAGCGTCCTCGTATGCCAGAAAGAGAATAATTAAACATTGAATAAGTACACAAAATGAACGTTTCTGCCAAATGTTCTCAAATGGAGATATACTATTTATAAGCATTATAGCTTTTTGCTTATCATAATTGTGACGTAGATTGATTTCAATCTGCAAATATTGATAAACAAATATTTGAAAAATATCATGCTTAAATCAAACAGGTACTTAAAGTTTCGTATCTGGTCCACTTCGGTGTCAGGATCTCACTCCTGGTTTTACACCGATTGCTGTTATTTGCTTTTACAACCACGAGAGGGGGGTGAAGAGCCACACACACGTGCTATTGAATTTAAAAAAAATAATCAGTCTGGTCAACGATGAAGCGTTTACTAATGTTAACTAATCCTTTCACGGGATTGGCTCACAGTAGGAGGGTCAACATGTTGGATCCCGGCCTGTGTGAAGTCTCCATGTTTTCCATATGTCTCCGTGGGTTTGCTCGGGGTTCTCCGGTTTCCTCCCACAGTCTAAATACACTGGTTGGGTCAGTTGGAGACCCTGAATTGCCCAGATGTGTAAGTGAGAGGGTGAATGCCTATATATGTGGCTCTGATACCGGCAACCTGTCCAGGGTTAAACCCCGCCTCTAAGCCAATTGACAGCTGACATAGGCTCTAGCCCTCCTGCAACCCTGAGTGCGGGATATGTGGTGCAGAAAATGAATGGATGACAGAAGGAATGAGATTGCTTTCAAGAGTTTCAAGTGTTTGCAACCCTCCTCCCAAAAAAATAAATCCCTTCCATGGAGCACCAGGTTTCACAGCAAGGTCGGCCCGAAGGTCATCCTCATGAATAATCAGCAGGCGTTCTCGATATCACGTCTTCCGTCAGATTACCATTAGCCTTTGTTTGGAACGGTGTGTTTGTCGGGGCAAATTTGAAGGGGCATCACATGCACACACACCTCCACACACACCGGATCACCGGATGGGAGTTTATTTGACTGACATAAAATAATGACATAAAATATGACTGCAAAAGATTGTTTGCCGAATAAATGTATTTGTTTGTGACTCCCTGCTAAATCTTTTTGGCTACAAATTCCCAGGGTGAGTTTTTCCTAAGATTACAGAGAATCATTCTGCGCCCCCAAATCTGGACGGATCCACAAAACTCATCTTTTAAAAATTTGATTTTTTATTGAGGCAATTTTTTTCACGTGATTTGTTCATTCATTCATTCATTCAGTATCTCTACCGCTTATCCTGCAGTATGAGTTGTTTGGGGGGAGCTATCCCAATTTTCATTGGCTGAGCCATAGGCCTCAGGTGATCACGGGATGACTATGATGTGTGTATGTGTGGATGAATGGTTGTACGGTATGTCTCTATATGTGGCCCTGTGACTGGCTGTTAACCAATCCAGGATGAACCCCGCCTAAGGATAAGACATACATAATGAATGAATGAACTTTTGAATGAATTTTTCACAAATATCATGTTGTTTGTTTTTTATTCATTATTTTTAGCACAAAGTTCAGGTTATCTTTTGTTTCCCCACAGATTTTTCCGTGATCCCCACAGTTTAAATGTCATCACTTGCTTCTCAGCAGGTCGTCCTGATTTTCAGTCCAGATCTGTCGTTTTCTTGTGACTTATTTCATTTTACATACTTTTAATCACCGTCTTACTTGACTTATTTACTTTACTTGTGCTGAACAGTTTTCATTCAGGTGGGTCGCTTCTCCGTTCCTTACAGATTTTGGTGACTTTTCCTTCTCTGTCAACTATGGAGAAAAATATAACTCAACTAGCAAATCATTTTATTATTTTTCTATTTCTAGATGTTTAAACAGGTGAATCAATCCTTCCCTGTTGCCAACTTCATCTCCGGGAGGCACCGAGTGTTGCCGCAGTAACAGGTTCCACCGCATCAGACCTGCCTCAATAAACAAGCTCATAATCTGAGATGAACTGAGACCAGCAGGCGCTCGCACACACACACACACACACACACACACACACACACACACACACACACACACACACACACACACACACACACACACACACACACAGACAGCTGTAAAAAAAAAAAAAACCCAACAAACAACCACCTTTGACAAACAACCAATTTCAAGATAATAAATGCCTAATTTTAGGAAATTATTTACATACATGTAGTGAATTTCGGATAACTAGCAAGACACCTATATATTTGTTAAT
>CAAKHD010003375.1:0-11542 GCA_901007705.1 Fistularia tabacaria | reverse complement strand
TGTATATGTGTGTGTATATATGTATGTGTATATGTATGTATGTATATATATATGTGTGTGTATATATATATATACACACACACACACACACACACACACACACACACACACACACACACACACACACACACACACACACAGACAGCTGTAAAAAAAAAAAAGTACCCTACAATCAATCACCTTTGACAATCAACCATTTTCATGATAATCAATGCCTAATTATGGGTAATCATTTACAGAGCTGTCGTGTATTTCGGTTGACTGGCAGGTCGCCATCATTGTTGCTAATGTCTGGGGACAGATTACACTCTTATATATTTCTGCTCTTTTCAAAAATGCCCAAATGCAGAGTATTAAAATACCGTCCGTATATTTCTTGTCTTTTCAATTTGCACCCACTAATCTAATTATTTGAGTGCTGTTTTGATTTACTTTTTTTTTTCTTTTTCAAAGCTGTTGAAACGTGTTTGACCAACCACTTTGGGGGTTTATTTTACAGGAAAGCGTGAATGCAAAAACTGTTTTTTAAACAGTTTCATCAGCTAGTTGTTAAATGAGGATCCAAGTTGTCGGGCAAATTGAGAAGGAACCCAGAGAAAACCCACTCCATTTATTCCACTTCTGTCCCTCGTTGAGTGTTATAACGTGACGTCAACTGTATATCTTGATATACATATCATACCATATCTTGACGTCAACTGACGTCAAGATATGGAGTAAAATCCGACTTAACCTTTGAAATTCCTTGTCCTTCCACAATTTAAACACCAAAACAAATTGATCACACATTGACAGCTGACAACATTTTGCCTTTTGAAAGTATAGTTGAAACACTTTGAAACATGATCATCCTATCTTTTTTGGCTTTTTTGTTTTTCATAATTTCAAATATTATCGTCCTATTTTTATCTTTTCGGCAAATTACTCAGATATTTTTCAGTGAATTTCCTCTATCATTTTGTAGGGTTATTTGTTTTTCGTTTTCAAACGAATTCCAGCTCATCGCCTGGGAGCCTCAGCAGTGGATATTTCTTCACCTTGTTCTTATGGAAGAGAAACAACAACGTGGAAAACAAATGATAACAGAAATCAATGAGGGAATATTATATTCCACAGAAGACGCAGCAGCGGCAGCTCAGGTCAGACTGTGAGAGAATCAAGTCAAAGTGCACCCGCCACGCAGCTTGATAAAGCCACCACCTCAGGCTGAACCGCGACCCCTGGGTCCGCCTTCCAGGACCGCCGGCACTCCCCCGGTGAAACCTCACACCATCACACTCTTCTCCTGAAAAGGTTTCTTTTCAGACCAACATACGTTCCTTGTCTTGATTTTCAGAGTGACACAAGATGAGATCGGTTTCATATCCTCTCAATTTAAAGGAGAAAAAGATTGATAAAACTCGATTATTGAGATTACACCTGAACAAGAATCGCCAAATAAAGAAATAAACCTTGAATTTACAACATAAATTTGTGTATGCTGATCAAATCCAAAGGAGTCTGCAACTTGTTTCCCTCAAGGCCCTGCGCATTTAGATTAAAGTTACCAAATCGAGTGTGACAGTACACGAGGCTCTCTGGGTGGAACCAGTCAACAGTCAAATCAGTCGATGGGGTCGTAGACGGTTGGGGTTTTTTCTTTCTTCTTTTTTGTTGGTAAATTCAGGCACAGAAGGAGAAGTGCATTAGAAAATAAAAACAAATGATAGAAGAAACAAACAGTCTCGAGCTAAAGACGCACACACACACACATTCACAGCTTGATAAAATGATGCGACGATCCGAAGGGAAAATTCTTCCTCATATTATTTTCAGGAGTAAATGGGGAAAAGGGAAGCAGCTGCTCAGGCAGGTGGTCCATCACCAAGCCGGAGCAGGTGACCCAGCGGTAGGGTCCTCATCGACGGCCTCTAGTGGACAGCAAAGATGTGGCACACGTCCATGTACGAGTTCTGTACGAATATACCCACTATAACACTGTAATATACGTAAGACCTGAAGAAGATGTGCAAAAATTTGGGGTGTGTGCAAACGCTCCCTCGCGTTGTCGGAGGATGAGGATATTTTCATCATTTGTGTGCACTGTGTTTTCCTATCCTGCAGCGTGTGGAGCTCCCAGGGGGCATCGTACTCACTGCCAATTAAAATCTAAACTTTGAATCATCATTTACATACATCAAAATAAATTTCCCAAGATCTAAACCAGCACTTTTCCTTTTTTTTTTCTTTTTCTCCCCAATAGCTAGATCTTTCTTGTGCTTTTTCGCCCTGTTCCAGCTCTTTTCTTCACCCTGGTGCATTAAGTCGAACCAGCAGAAATCACAAACGTATTTCAAACCAAACAAGCCAACATTCTCGCATCCTCCACCAGGACAGCGAAAGACAAACATGCACACAGTTTGTCGGAATAGGTTTTTGTGTGTGTGTGTGTGTGTCCACTTGCGCTTGTTCTAAATCCCAGTCATTGTGTACTCGTTCACATGTGCATCCACGTCCACAAACAGCAGGTCGACAAACCCCTGGTGACCTAATTTCCATATAAATCGTTGACGCTATTCACTCATTCTGAGGGACATGATGACGCCAAGGAAGCCAAAGGAGAGAGAGAGAGGAGAAAAAAGCAATTTCAAGGTGTGTGAAATATGGCTGAGGAGGTTTGGAGGATGAGTCTTATTTATGAGGCGTCACAGTGGTGGGACCACCACCGCTGTGAAATACGCAGAGTGTAAAAAGGAAAAAAAAAAGAAAGAAAGAAAGCAAACCCGTCACTTCACTTCGATCCGAGTTCTGGCCTCAGGCGTGGCCTTCAAGAACGAGGCCGTCCATCGCAATTTGAGTGGCTCAACTGTCCAAATAGACGAGAGCACGGCTGCTTTGTAGGGAAGATCACAAAGAAGAAACCGCCGAATCAGCCGGCCTTTGTGTTTGATGGCCTTGCCAATACCTTTGCCCTTTTAAGGTAGAACAGGAAACGGTCATAACTCAAAGTGCTCAAATGACATTTCCCCAAATTTCCCTCCGCCTCTCCAAACCTTTATTTGTCTTCTGAGTTATCAGATTCAACGAAATAGTGGAACATCGGAGGGGGGGGGGCTCTGGAGTGTGTACACTTCGAGATGCTGTGTGATGCTAATTTTGTCCAAGCATATGCGCTCCTGCTTTACTTATCTGTTAAATTATCCGAGAAAAATGAGCTCCTAACAAGGACAAATGTTTGGGTCCAAGAAGGAGGGGAGAAACTAATTCGATCCATGAAATCAACACAGCAACACCGTCGAATGTAAAGGGGAATTTATACATTTATATACTCTCTTGTGAATGGGTGAACATAACATCATTCATCATGACAAACAGTGAACAATAATTTGAAAAAACAAAAAATATCATTTGGCATTCACTAAACGTTCATACTTGTTTTTCCCGAGGAAGACGAATGCCACCCCACTCAAACAGTGTAGCGCAGAATCCATCATCCAACCGAATATGCTAATTCATTTCTTTATTTTCCAAAAAAAAAGGACTGAAACCCTGCATATTGCGAAATTACAAAATATTAAATTAAAGTGGCTAAACTCTGCTTGTGCCGGAAGCGTCAACATTTTTGAAGTTTGTTACCACAAAGATAGAGCTGGTAAAAGCATGTCATCATCAAAAAAAATAAATGAAACAAAAACACCTCAAAAAGCAGCAGTGGAGTGAGGAAATGATTCACATGCCACCACTGATACGGACGGACTTGATATCTATTAGAGATATGAGGTGGATAAATTGATGCTGAAAATTCATGAGCTGGAAAATAAGTGTCAATATTCAGGCACCCTTATGTCATTGATTTGGTGGTAACATTACATGTTTATTATATTCTACTTTGCATCCGGATTTTTGTTTTCATTGGTTTCTCTATTGTCCTGTGCTGCTTTTATACGTGAATATTTTATCTTACTGTGTTGCGACGGTACTGGGAGCCTCAACAGGAAGTGTTGATGTCGTATGTTCCAAATTTAAAGCCTCTCTTTTGTGCAACGATGCAGCCAGAAACGGGAAAAAAAAGGGGAAGTTCATTCTAGGCAGCTGGAAGGGGAGGGGGTTATTTCTCGGACTTGAAGGTCCCTTTGTTTCAATAACGTGCTTTTTGAGTAGTTGCGTGGACAAAAAATGTCTGACATCGAAGAAAAGACTCACATCTGTGCGACGTTTCCCGCTGCATCTTCCTGAAGCTGACCTTTTGTGTCTTATGCAACTTTGTCTCCAAGCTATTTGGGCTCTGAAGGCTGGAAATAAAAGTAGGCAGCGCTGACTGTCTTTTAACAGGATGAAGATCAGAGACTTGAGTAATTTGATTTTGCATTTGATTTCTTATATGAGAATGAATTATAATGTGCAATGGACTCAAACCGTGGTGTCCACACATGAGGTTTGAACGTAGCAGGTACATAAGTACCTCCACCAAAGACTCAAGCAAAGCTAGCGGCAGTGGCTCGGGGGGGGATTAAATGTCAGCTGAATCTATCCTGGTCGGGTCAAGTGCACAAGCGTGAAAACGCCTTGCTTTCTAATATCTGCCCGCGGTGTTGTTAAGTGGCGAGCAGCCGGTCTGTGAACACAGCCTGACTGCAGAAGGATGTAAAAACAACGTCTTTTATTTTCTGTGGAAACATGTGAATCCTTTGTGCGCAGCGAAATGGGACCGTGTCTCTCTGTAATGGGTTCGGTCCGAGCGGTTTCCGCATCCTGTTTGTGCCCACGGGCAGCAGGAAGGACAGATTGGCTTCTGATTGCAAGAATTACCTGCCTTTTTTTTTTAATTTTGAGATTTAATTGTTCACAATGCCGTAAATCTAAAAGAAAAACACTCCTGCATTGAACAAGTTGAAAGGCTGGTATTCAGGAAAGATAATTTGTGGTATTTTCCTGGTGAATTAGGCGAAGACTATAATAACATGATAATAATCCACCCCTTCGTGGGCTGTCATTGTTATTGCACTATCATTTGACCACGCAAATACATTTCTCTTGGCGGATTTTGGTCGAACTGCATTTTACTAACTTCACAGGCTATTATGGGACATTTCTGCAATTGTAGCCTCTTCATCACGGACCATTTCTGCCTCAGTGTGTCATCCAGTCACAGTCATCACAACTGGCAAATGTGCTAATAAGTTCTGGGAGCGGATTCATTTGTCATTATGCAGCAGACCGAATGAAGAGGGTGTTTCGCTCTGTTGTGTGCATGTGAGATAGAAACAGCCTGATTTATCAGCGCAAGTGCAGCTGTTGCATGTGTGGATGTCAAACAAGGTGATCTACCAATCTGGCCATCAGAGGAAGCAGACGGACTTATAATACTGTACATTTTCATAAATTTCCGGGACTGCGTTCTGATTGCTACAGCTCTGCTACGAAGTTGTGAGATGAGGGCGGCATGGACCGGGATTTGTTTGTCCATCGAGTTCCTTCGTGCTCCAGTGGACTGAGATCTTGGGAAATTTAAAGGCCAACAACTTGAGAGCCTCATTATGTCTGGAGTTGTCCCAAACCACCCATCAATCCACCACAGTTTGGCCCTGGAAAGACACTGACATCTTTGCGCTTGGTCATTTTCAAAGTCCAACACATGTATTTGAGGAGAAAAAAAGAAGTTCCCTGGCTCCCCTTTAGATCACTCCCACTGGCCTGCCACTGGTCACAATGTTATTGCTGATTGGTGCACACACACCCAATCACAGAGAGAACACATGATGCAGCACCGCCTCCTTGAAGAGTGTAAGATGACGACATCATCTCTTCCGATCAATGTTCCCAAACTTTCATTAAAAGCAAGAACATCTTTTATAGAAGCAGAGAACTGGAGAACTTTGGGCGAATGGAAAGGGAAGCACGAGCAGAACAAAAATATCTCAGTGCGTCTTGAGTCTTGAGGGGGTCATATGTTTAAAATACATGTTGATTCAACTGGGAAAGTGTATTTAATCATTTAAAAATGGTCAAATGTACCTAATTCTGGTGGAAACTTGGGACATTTGTGTGTGCAGCATATTCAATAGATATGTGGTAAATGGTCCCAACTTGGAGTGCTTTCCTAGCTTGCGGTTTCAAAGGCACCTTACACTAAATTGAATTCACCCATTCTCACACACTGAAGGCAGTAGAGCTGCCATGTAAGGTGCTAACCAGACTTTTGGGAAAAACTGGGTGTTCAGTATCTTTCCCAAGGACACTTTGGCAAACAGACGGGGGAGCTGGGGATGATTGCACTTTGAAAAAGCTTTGTAAGCCATGTTAGGAGCAGAGAGAGTCACAATTTGTTAATTCACTAAAGGGATGATAATATGGTTATTATGTGATGATTCTTAGCTAAAAACACCTGTGCACAGTTCACTATTGATAGATAACACTGAAAAATGTAACATACACAGCAAGGTACTTCAGCTACAGAATCTGTACTAACAATTAAACGGCTTCTTTTCTTCTCTTTCTTGCCATGGCCGCATTCGTCACAAGTTATTTTTTTCCCCCCTGTTACTAACCATCCCTTTGTGTTTGACAGTGTACACGGGGAGAGTCTCTTGAACAGGCATGGGCAAAGACTGAGGACTGAAGACTGAAGAATGAAGACTGAAGCTCTAGCAGAATGCAGATGAAGCGGGGAAATCAGAGACAGGAACGGTCAGTACCGGGAAGACAGACAAGTGACTGCGGGGTCTGTGAAGTCCAGTGGTAGAGTGCGAAGCCCGGCAAGAAAGCACAGAGAAAGAGAGCGAAGAGAGCGAGAGAGTGAAGGGCTCCCGAAGTCCGACTAGGGAACGCGGGGCTCCCGAAGGCTGACGAGGGAGCTTGGGGACGGACAGGATCAGTTCCAGGAGGTCTCTCGCAGCTAACAAGGCAACCTGTCCACTAGGAAGGGAAAGAAGAAAACCTGGCAAGTAGTGGGACTGGAAGCGAAGCTTTTAGGTCCGAATTGATTGCCTGCCATGGGTGGCAGCTGTCCTGGCGAACAAAATCAACTGACAAGGCCGAAAAAGCACTGAGAACCACGACAAACCAAGACAAGTTTTATGCTGGCATTCAAATAAGCAATTAGCAGTGTTTTTAAACCTCCACAGGACGGCTCATAAGATGCTGAAGGTGTTTGGCTTGACCTAAATATGTGAGCGGACATGCAGCGCCATGAACACCAACAAAGACAGTCACAGAGCCAAGTTATCTGACCAACACCTTCGGATCCATTCTGAGAATTGCCGCAACCCAACTCCAGACTTTGATGCACTGGTAAAAAAAGGAAGATCAACAAGACTTTTACCACGGAAACTGAATGTGTGAAGGTTATGAAATCAATGCATTTGGAAAACAACTCGTACAATGAGCCTTGCATATTCATGATTTGCTAAAAGGCCAGATAATTTCATGTAATGGCTTATACATTTACTTCTATTCTATGGCATTATTAGTTAACACAAACACTCCATCCATCTGTTCCTGCCCCTTCTATCAAATTTTAGTCAAAAGGTTTGCCCACCCCTGCTGTAGAAGATACTGCAGCACTACAGAGTCATGCATAGGATTGTTACACTGATCTGCAGATTCGACAACAGCTTTGAAAATGAGGTAATAATGAACAAACTGATCCGACCGATTTGTAAGTTTATATCTTGATATGCCACTTTGGTACTAAAAACAGAAAAAGAAATAAGTTGGGGGGGTTTCTAATCAATTTGCCACAAAATGAGTTGTTTTTTGTTCTCACGAATTTAGAAACACACAGACACAATTTTAAAACTGTTACACACTCAAAGCTGCGGTTAGGTAATCTCACCTCTTCCATGTACATTTACCATTTTACAATCTTTATAATCACTTTATAGTCTGACAAATTCCCGATTTTATACATATATTCATTGATATATATATGCATAAAGTGACATGTGATGGGGAGACTTTATTATTGATTGTGCAAGTGTTTATGTAAGCGTCCTACACAGATACAGGCATGAGGCACCAACCCATTCTGTACTTTAGCATGACGGGAGAGCAGAATGTGGAGGCACCATGAACGAGAGTGTCGTTGATCACCACCTGACATTTTTCTGCTTCTTTCATGGTTTCCAACCTACGTATTTATTCAAGGGCATTATCCTTGAAAAACCCTGGCTTGCATACACACACATAGATAGACACAGAATATACTGCGTCGTATTATAGTACGTTCCCCCAAACTTTCAATTACACACTGAGTCACTGTAGGCAGAGATTTCATGTTCTTGCAATCAGTCGGGGGGAAATGAACAGCCCCTCTGTAGTGATTTTTGGTCAAATAAATTGCAATATATTGGCAAAACAGATTAGATTACATTCACGACACATGAAAAGCGTCTTCGGTATTCAAGTCATAGAGGGAAAAGCAGAAATAAAGTGAAATTTGCGGCTGTGCGAGGCGCCCCAGCGCTTTCCGGGCGGAAAGGCGGCGCACCAATCTTTACTCCAGACGTCCGAGGAAAACTCCCATGGTATAGCTGCAGTTTTTTTTGTTCGGATAAAAGAAGGACTGTGTGCAGCAGTTTGTTCACACCCAGTATCGGCCGCCACTGTATCGTCAACATGGCGGGGTGCTGAAGCTCAACACTTTGAAAAACACACACACATGCGTGCATAAAACGGACACACACACACAGGGATTCACTGATATTAAAAGTACATCTGTACATGTCTATATCTTTAACTCTAAATGAAGTTGATGAACTTTTCCTTTTGTGTTGCCAGAAGGTGTTTACTGCATTTGGCTGAGCAAAACAAACTTTATTTCCTCTATTTAACATTTTTTTTCCAAACTCCTCTGACAAATTGGATGTCAGTCACAGAGTGTATCTGTGGTAACGTGAGGAAAGGCAATACAGGGGAGCTGTGAACAACAGCGTTGTGGAAATAAACAAACACTGCCTCAAAACAATGGACACCAGTGAAATATGGGGAGAACAGACTGTGAATGAGTTGCCAATTAAAGCAGGAAACTGTAGTATAAACCAAAACAAATCTTGATGAATTGCCGGTTAGACTGACAGAAAAAAGATATTAATTAAACTTTGGGGATTTTTTTTGTCTCTGAACTGGAAATAAGAATGGCGACTTTACAGGTGAAATTGCACCTAACTGTTTTGATCAAGTGAAATTGGAGAAAATGTTTAGAACAAATTCATCGCCAAATAATTTGATATTTATAGATGTTTTTATCATTGACCGTTCACCTCACAAAATCAAATCACTTTATAATGATGCAGGGGATGCATGATGTGTTTTAGGTTGATATTTCAAAAGAAGAGTACGTTTTCTGTAGGCCTGTGTTTTTAAGTGATAATATGTGGCTTGATATGTCAAGTCAGAAAACCTTTTTTTTTTGAGAAATTCGTCCGTTTGCCACAATCACAGTAATGCATCAAGAAGACAGCAGACATGCTGGGAGCAAAACCTAGTGCTATGATTTTCTCATTAAAGTTACACTTTTGCATTTATTGAATTTATTCTATGAAATGTGTGTCTCATGTAAATATATATGTGTTTAAATCCCTAAATTATATTCATTGCATTTTACTCACATCTACTTGTCCAGTTTTAACTGTCAAACTACTTACAAGTAAAAAAGATTGATTTTTAGTCAAGTAACTCACGAATAACATTTCTTTTCCCCATATGGGATGGCCGGCGGTATGAGGAATGTCAGTATTTGTCATAATTACAGATCGGTTTAATGCAGCCGCCTGTTTCGAGCTGTGTCTGAGCATGGGGGGGGATGACCTGTGGACCCCCGAGACCCGGCATGATTAAAATAGACAGGGGTTGGAATAGACATAGCCTTTGAGGAAAGTGGTGATCAATGCAAGACGGGAAGCCGGTGAGCGAGTAGACAGGGAAGGAACGTATTAATCGACTCCACCGCTCCAGCTTTTGGGGAGGACATTTAGAAGCCTGATACCAGTATTGACCAGCGGCCATCATTGAGATTCCAACACATTCATGAGAAGAAAGGATCTCCTTCTTGCCCGTCCATATCGCTTCCCCTCACCGGCCGTGTAATGCATCACGCCGCAGCATTTGCATTTAGATCACACCTTTTTTTTTTTGTGCGTGGCACATTGTGTGTTGGGGGTTGTGAGTCAATACTGCGGTGGGGCCCTAAGGAGAATGGATGGGGCCTGTAATGAAGGCGAACCACCAACACAAACATGCCGCCCAGCCGTTCCTCCGCCCGGCGCCGTGTAGCACCTGGAGTCGTTAGTTTTAATTAACGTGAGGGTAGTAATAAGAGCTCCTGGCCCCTTCCCACCCATCCGGTTCCCCGGAGAGCGGCAGAATGGCGACGCTCCCTCGTCCTGCTGCTGATTCTTGCTCATTTTCTCCTCCCTACATTATTGGTGTTTCGTTCGCAGAAACAGATCCAAAATGACTCATTCTGCAACAACTAGTACACCAGCCAAAAGGGATTGTTTGTTGGATGAACAAATAAATAATCAGGTCACCATACTGAGGAGCTCAATTGGATTGGTTAATTAAAATGTGTAAAGCTTCCCGCTGCTGTTTGGCAGACAGTTTTTTTTGACACAGTGATAGAATATTCACTTAAAAGATACAGTGCTAGAAGCCAAATACGCCTAACAGGATTTAAAAGTGTGAGTTTGAAAAACACAAATGAGCCCAAACAACTTGCAATCTTGATTTTTCTGAAGGTCACATTTTGCAAATATTTAGGTTGTTTCACAGATTTGGAATATTTCTTGCCTTATTTCAGGGCAATATTTGCAGGTTTTTAAAAAAGGGACTAATTGACTATCTGCTTTTGATAACTACAATTATTTTGAAATTCTATCAGACACCCTATATTGTGTATTGCAATTACAAAACACATTTTCATGAGCTACACACACACACACACACACACACACACACACACACACACACACACACACACACACACACACACATACACACACACACAAGCATATATATACATATTTACACACCTACACTATTTTGCCAAAATTATTCGCTCACCTGCCTTGACTCGCATATGAAATTAAGTGACATCCCATTCCTAATCCATAGGGTTCAATAGGACGTTGGTCCACCCTTTGCAGCTATGACAGCTTCAACTCTTCTGGGAAGGCTGTCCACAAGGTTCAGGAGTGTGTTTATGGGAATTCTTGAACATTCTTCAAGAAAGTAAATTTGTGAGGTCACACACTGATGTTGGACGAGAAGGCCTGGCTCTCAGTCTCCACTCTAATTCATCCCAAAGGTGTTCTATGGGGTTGAGGTCAGGACTCTGTGTCGGCCGGTCAAGTTCATCCTCACCAGACTCTGTCATCCATGTCTTCATGGACCTTGCTTTGTGCACTGGTGCACAGTCATGTTGGAAAAAGAAGGGGCTCCAAACTGTTCCCACAAAGTTGGGAGCATGGAATTGTCCAAAATGTGTTGGTATGCTGAAGCTCTCAGAGTTCCTTTCACTGGAACTAAGGGGCAAAGCCCAGCTCCATCATATTCCCAGATGGAG
>CAAKHD010003374.1:11705-24103 GCA_901007705.1 Fistularia tabacaria | reverse complement strand
ACCTTATACACATACAGATCTGCTCAGATACAAACAATAATTGAGCCCCTATAGACACACACTTATAAACACACACATAAACATACACACACACACACACACACACACACACACACACACTCACACACACGCACACACACACACACACACACACACACACACACGGTCCTGAGATAACAACTCTCATTTGGCATAGGTGTGAAAGTAAAGCCAGTCCAAAGCAAGGTCAGAGCTCCCCACAGTCTTCACTGCTCTGCACAGCAAACACATCTGTGTCATTATGCATCTGTTTCCTTTGTATCGGTAGCGGTCACATTTCATTCACTGCCAGCAACCCCCCCCTTCTTCTTTTTTCCTCCCAAACCATCATTCCGATGCTCTGTCATCCTTTCTGTTTGCGTGAAGTGTTACTGGGGAAAAAAACAAGGATTGCTTCTATCAAGATGCATCCTTGGTGGTCCAAAAGTGCGGACTCCCACGGAGAACTGAGATCCAATCACTGATCCGAGTTATTTGTGAGTAAATCTATAACTAGCGTTAAAGGAAGCGTGACGATATTTGAGAATCCCGTAAGCTGGTAACGTTACAGGCAGAATGAAAACCAATTAAAAGATTTCTGGTTTTCATTCTTTCCTTCTTATGCACGTTGCAGTCTTTGCCGTTTCTTTTTCCTTATTCTTTGAATTAAATTGTGGGGCAAAAATTCTGAATTAGGTCACATTCAAAAGGTTCAGGTACATTTTGAAAATAAATTCCATCGAAAATTTCAGCAATTTTCAGGTCATTTTTCTAAGATTCTTTTTTTTTTTTTTTTACCTTTTTAGAAGAGTTTTCTGAAAAATTACTGTTGTTTTTCCGAGTTAATTCAAATTCTGAAGTTTTTCCGTCTTAGAGCAAACCAGAGAATAAATCTAGTGATTAGGGGTTGTGATCAGATTTTCTGCCTCTCTATGCATATTGTCATATTTTTGAATCCCCACATCATGCAGCCTCAGTGCATTCTTGCACCTAGAAAGCACAGCCTATTTACATTTCTCCATATAGTTACAGTAATCATAAATAAATCACCCACATTCATGGTTCTGTTAGAACATCACTATGACTACTGTTAAAATAAAATACACTCCCACAAAAATTGATATCCTAAAATCGAATTTAAAGGTCAAGAGTTTTGAATTATTTTTTATTGCATAAATTCAATTTATATACCCACGCTCTGCTTATAATAAACATATCGTCTCGAGCTAATATGCCAGTTTTAAAACAAACAAAACAGTTTGGTCCTTACAAACTGAGATAATGTAGCTGTTTATATGGATACAGAACGGGCAGGTTATCTCATTCCAGGGGTGACTTATGCCTGGTGTTAACTTGGATTCTGAGTGCTCTCCACGATTCTTATTCGGGTCAGGGCCTCCGGCGGTCACTAGAGACACCGCAGTAATTTTGTCTGGACTCACTCTGATCGGGATGCATTAGGTTTGGCCCTCCTAGGTGTTTCTGCAGTAGTTACTGAGTTAATCTATCTTTGAATGCCACGTACACTTTGAAAGTTGCGGACAACGTGCTCACAAAGAAAGACGGCTATTTGCTTCCTCGGTACGCAGTGTGTTATTTGACAGTGTGGGACAATGTGATGTAATAAATACCAAACGCGCCCAGAGAGAAAATGATGCTGCACTGGCAGGATAATCCAGCACAGCTCTAACTGGTCAAACTAGCAAAGGGGCCCAGATATAATATATAATATTTTTAATTGCCTTTGTTTTTATAAATAACCGTAAATAATCGCTTGTTGTCGACCACCTCTGATACAGGAAGCGCGTGTGTGGGTTTTTTTTTTTTTAGCATGTGTTTTACCCTTTGATGAAACAGATGGTACTTGTTGCCATTAAAAGAACAGTCCCGGGCAGAACGACGCACCGCACCTGCCATCTGGATCCACTCTTTGAGTCCCGACAGGCCAGCGCCGATGTTTATCCCACAGCGCCCTGTCAGCCGTGACAGTTATTTGTTCCTTCCTCCCTCGTCCACTGCCCCCGTTCTCACTTACATTGAAACCCTCCCAAACCCTTCCTTTTCACTTTGCCCTTCGCTGTTGCCCTAGTGTAAGTAGAGCCAATTTAAACTCATCCACAATCAACACGCTAATTTTACACCACTATTCTTTTTGTATTTGTTTTTTGAATTGTGGTGCTTGGAATGGGTAAAAATGATCACGCTGATCAGAAGCCCCTTCTTTCCTCGTCAATTATCCATTTCACATGTTCTCCAAGGCTTGGAAAATCACCAGCTGGATACACAACACAAACAATGTCCCTGGTCTATGAATTAATTCAAATGTGTGGTGATAAATGTATCATATCAATAAGCCTGACACTCTTAATCCCTACTTTTTTTGGTAAAACATATTGTATCACTCGGCGGAGTGATTCTTTTTTCATCAGCGATGGATCATTAACCAGAAACTCGTGATTATTGTGTACTTTTTCCAAAATGGGACAGTGTACTGTTAAACATTACTGATACACGCGTAATGGCAACATGAGATTCACCGCTGTCTCCTCATCGCAGCCAAAATGCACAATGAATCCATGGTATTGAGAGCGTTGCATAACCAACTAGTAAACACTTTTCATATTGTATGACAGCGTACGGTCGCCATGCAGAAAGTTTCTAGTCATACTTTTCTGGATGCAGTGTCGAAACAAATCGCGGCTACGTCAGCCCCTCAGAATGGCAAATATTTCAGAACATGCCCCGGGGTTAGCGTGGTTTCAATCCGTCTGTGCGGATTCACGTCACAGAATTCCTGCTCAAATGTTAGCAACGTCCCAGGAAAGCAGAAATAGAGCTGTTAATTATTTATATCTCAATCAGTCAAAGTTATTTTTTTTGTGTTCGAACCGTTCTTTACGATCATCCCCAATTTATTCTGGGTTTGTTTCGACTAGACTTAGCCACATTGACACCTGCTGCCTCATCTCCCTATTGACTACCAGTTGCACTGCTTTTACTTTAAAGGGAGGAAGAGAGTTTGAGTTTAGTGTTATTGGTTAGAAAAAATGCACACAGAGCAAGTCTCTCCCAACCAAAGAAATTGCAAAAACAAAGAGTGGAGTATTAAAGACAGGGCAGAGCCATCGATGTCCGTAATGTTCTTAATGGGCTTTTCACTGTTTCATTGTTGCGTGCATGATAAACCTGTGCTGTCTTAATGTGTACGTCCGTCTGCTTAAACGCAGGCCATCAGGAGGGCCAGATGGTCCTTTGGTTGCGCCCCGGGGCCATTGCGTTTGCACGTCTAAAAGAATGTGGCCACATGTGGTCCAGACCAGCTCTGCATGAGGTCTAACGGACTGGATCATCCTCTAATGTGTCATATCAGGGCAGGACAACACAACCTAATGTTCAAATTATCCAATTTTTTAACCTTGATTTGGCACATACCTTTTCCCCACAATGTTTTTGTTTGATTTCTTTGTGCTCTGTCACCCTGACTGAAGCCAGACAGCGTTCCTTTCTCCACAAACTGCTCACGTCAAGGACTATGCATCCATTTCGTCGTTTGACCTGTTCTGATTCAAGCAACTTTGCTCTTAGAGAGCAGTCAAATGGTAGTTGAAGGCTCAAGGATCCCGGCGTTTTTCTACTTATTGGCCAATAAATGTTTTTAAAATTGTCTATTTGTAATTTAATTGACAGTTGTAACGAAAGGCCCAGTGGGGTCGCACTTCAATTTATTCAACGTCTATCAAAGAAGTTTCACTTGTGGAAAAATCCAGCTGTTTTTTCTTGTCATTATGTGGGGAATTCCAGATTATAGATCTCTTTGCTGTGGGAAATTCACTTCCAGAGTGAATCACGTTGCATCTCAGAAGAGTTTTTCCCTCGCCCAAATTACCGCTGAGGCGTCAGAGAACCATAGCCAATTCTCCTCCTCTCTGTTATCAGGCCATGCAAATGAATACTGGAAGAAAAAAAAAAGAAAAGTGTTTAGTTTTACACAGTCAACGTGATACTGAGGCAAGACGGGAACATTCAGTTCATAAAAACCAAAAGAAAACAAGAGCAGTAAATTGATATATGGATCTCCTTCAAATCGTGTTATCTACTTTGTTACCTAAGTAAATCTGCAGGAGAGTCTCGAAAGCTTTTGTGTGCATGCAGATGATTGACGGGTTCTGTGAGAGTCTCTCCCTGCAGACCGTGAGGAGATGGGGTCCTTCAGTAATACATAGTTGGGGATTCTCTTTTTTTTTTTTTTTGTTTTATTTTTGCCCCCATTTTCTTACTGCACCCTATGGACACTTTCAGACCCCGATGCTGCCACATTAGTTTCATTCGTGCTCCCTCAAGTGGTGCTCGCCACCCATTTTATTGTCTCCCTATCTTCAAACGCCCATTCAGCCGACATAGGCGTCTTAGTCCTGAAGTAGCTGCCGACAGTGCATCGCTCTAATTCTATTCATTCTTAATGGACTTTGAAATTGCGAGTGCAGAAAGGAATGGATGTCCAGTTTCAAATATGACACTTAACAGTTCAATAGCAGTAGTTTTACAAATTCATCTCCTACTCATCCTCTTTTCCACCATCATCACCTCTGCCGTCCCCTGCAAATGATGCAGACTTTCTATTTATTACTTTTGAAGAGGTGTACATATATTCTGGATAGGACACATCTGTTTTGAGCATTTCAAACATAAATGCTGAAATCACATCTGACTTGCTTTGGAGTGATGGAGTGCAGGGTGAACCGTTTCACACATTCTTAAGAGCTAAAGCAGGTCAGTGACTAACAACGGCATTACTGGATATCGGTATTGAAGTTCTGTCACAGAAAGCCACGGAGGCCAAACCACCGAACACCAAGACCTGAATTACGGCCGAAACTTGGTGTTTTAGCAGCATGTAATCATCATTAAGGGGCCAGAAAGTGACTCTGAAGCCAAGTTTGAAAGCTTTGCGCTGATGGCCAGACTCAACATGTACCCCCTCACTGTAAAGCCCAAATTCCCACATAGGTACCATTATTTCCTGCTTTCTGTCTGCATAAATATGATAAAATATCTCTGTGGTAGTTTCATTATAGCTTTCCATTCCTGTCTTTATTCGTGGGACCACATGAATTCCTTGATAGAAAAATCTATACAGAATGCAAAATTCAACTTTACTGTCAAGGTTAATCAAAGTTTATATTGTGGAACTACATGTGAACCATTATAACTCGCGGGTAGCCCTCCTGCCTCACAGCAAGAGGGTCTCCAGTTGAATTTCAACAGGGGTTCTCCATGGAGTCCCCATGTTCTCCCCGTGTCTGAGTGGATTTCCTCCGGGTTCTCCGGTTTCCTCCAACAGTCCAAAAACACGCGGGGGGTTCACTGTAGACCAGACGATGTGAACGAGTGAGCAAACTGTTTTATGTCTCTATAGATGACCCAGCGATGGGCTGGCTAGCGGTCCAGGGTGAACCCCACCTCTCGGCCAATGATAAGCCGGGATAGGCTCCAGCACCCCTGCGACTCAAATTCTAGGATCAACCGTATAGATAATGAATGAATGAATCAATGAAAAACTCAGATTCTACCTTTGACATTTTATATTGTGAAAAAACCTGATAGCCTGTCTACATTATATTTTAAAAAATTAATCTGTATATTTTTTTTTCACTTTTTTTAATACACTGTAACCGAGTAATGCTGTGTCTTCATTTTCCTTTGGGAATCAACAATGTGTTTTTGATCACATCAGAAAAAAAAGGATGTTGAGATGTTGTCTGAGTCCAGCCGCGAAGAACACAAATCAGAGGGTAATGGGTTTTCTTTCAAATTAATTTTTCTTTTAATGATCGCAGATACACATACGCGAGCTTTGAATTGGTGATGGATTACAGCAGATCCCCTAATAATTCAATGCAGTACGGTTGGAAATATAATAAATGATAACCATAACAGTATAACAATATCTTCTTTAAAAGAAACCAGTGTGCTCAAAAGGGAATTAATAGACTAAGTAAAGTTTGCATTGGCCAAGGCAAATGCAAGCCCAACCCCCCCCCTTTAAAATAATGGTGCAGTCCTGGAAGGCGGTCAGATCGGAGTGTAATCGTCTCCCAGAAACAAAAACAGCCATGAATCTCTGGTAGCGGGAAATACAACACAGTTTAGATGGGTTTTGAATTGAACTTCTATAGCCATCATGACATGCAACAGAAATGTGTTTTATGCGTGTACTTGAGAGCACGTGAGGGTGGGAGGGGGGGGTGCAGATCCGTTTGATCGCATGACGAATGTACAAGTGGTGGGACAGCATGACATGAGTAAGAGGTGGCTTGTTGTGCTTGGATGTCTTGCTCCGCACCAGAGTGAATGACATTTACATGTGCTTTAACCAAATGTTTGAATTTATGCCTCCCGAGTCTCATCTAGTGGGTCATCTCATGCCTCTGGCACTTTCAGCCCCACAGGGGAGATATAAAGGCAGCCACGAGAAGGCGGTCAAAAGCAACATCAAGGGTGGTTAGTAAAGAGTTCTTAGGTCCCGAAAAGGATAGATGTGGGGCCGCTGGAGGGTGATAAATAGCATACATGTTCGAGCCGTGCAGGCTGTCATCTGCTGGTTAACAGACTGTTGGGAAGCCATGGATACTAAATTGTTTGTTTTGCTCCCTGAAATGTTTCCGTTCCCTCTGTTTGAAACCACCACAACGACGTCATATTCCAGATTATGAAGCCCGTCTGAACAGAGAGGACATTCATCCACACGCTGGCGTTGTTTCTCATGAGCAGCGGTTTGAAGTGATTATTCGGTATAATGGCCAACCCAGCTACTTTAATGAATAATTTGGGCTGCGACTGAGCTCTTCCAGATGGCTGAAATTAAAATGCCACCCTTAGCATTTCACCAGTCGGTTGAAATAGTCATACCAACAGAGTGATTATTATTGTGAATTACTGGTGTTTCTCGAGAGGCCGCAAAATATCTCCAAGTGATGTATTTCTGCTTTGCACGTTTGCCGTTGAGCCATTTGTTTGTGTGTGCGTGTGCGTGCGTGCGTGCGTGTGTTTTAACCGTTCATTTTCTCGTCTTGTATCCGCACAGGCAGCAGCCAGACGTGACCGGTGGGACAGCCAGCCGTCCACCTGCCGCTTCCCGCTCCAAGCTCCCAACCCAGTTCTCACCTGACGCAGGATGGAGACTCAGGCTTCTCAGGGGCAATTAGGAGTAGGGAGGGATTATGGGATGTCAAGTCTTCTGGTGCCCAGCCCCCAGAGTGAGGCGGTGACCCATGAGATGGAGGAGCTGTCGTTGCAGCCCACACAGAGTCTGCCGCCGCTGAATGAGCGCAAAAATGGTAAGGGCAACAAGTTCACTTGCTTCCAGATCCAGCTGGCCCCATCAATGAGAGAGAATATTTTCACCTCTCCCTCCTGCAGAAGACATTGAGTGATGTAAAAGACACAGGGGATAAAATAAAATTGGTTTTGTGGTGGGCCTCGATGGCTGTTGGTCTGGGAAGCATCTTGATGCGATGCTTTGGATTTGGGGCTGTGAGTGACATAAGGTTTTTCTTTTCCTGCCTTAATGGAACTGCGGTAATTTAGTGTTGCCAGTGTCAACGTCCAATCATCCCACTTCCACTTATACAATAGACTTTGTTTCACATATTTAAAAAAAACAAACAAGCAAAGCAGCATGCGGTTTTCATGATAATCACATGTCGGATTTTTGACCACGCGTCAAACAGTTACATGGATTGCGTTGCCATGCACTGCCTGGCAATACAAAGAAATATCCAGTCATTGAAGTGTATTGAAAGAACGCCGCATTTAAATTTAGCAACAAGGCCTGAGACGAGCTATTCGGCTTTCCACAGTACAGCCGCGTTGCGGCAAATGTTTTAGCTCCATCCAACACTAGCATGGCAAAACAAATGGAAAAAAGGATGGAAGCTTTATTGTTATCATACACATGTAAAATGAAATTCTGTACCTTTTAGCTGAATCAGGATGAGTTTGGAAGTAAAGGGGGCGGAGCTCTCGGCCGTCCGAGTATCTAACCGTAAACCAAAACATGCCGTCAAGAGCAGCGCAAGGGTTCCATGAGGTGAAGAAATGGAACATTTATTTCAAAGGCCAAGTCCGTCGCCTGATCTGAACCCGGTAGACCACGTTCTTCTGTTACATGGACCAAACTTAAAGCGGTGAGACCACAAACAAAAAGCAACTTAAGGCGGCTGCATTAAAGCCACGGCAAAGGACTTTAGTGGAAGAGCCCCCGGTTTTAGTTTTGATCGCTGGTTTTCAGACTGCAGGCAGTCGCTGACTGCAACGTGTAATTATCAAAATTTATATTTTTGAATATTTTCTTTTTCCAATTAAAGTTCTTAGCCACTGAAAATATCAACCTATGTCTAGAAATGGATGCGGCTTGTACACGGTATTGCTGGATCCCTTCAGTTTTTCATACAATTTGATTGTTTTCCTTCTAATCTATTGAGTAATTGAAATTAAGTTGCTGGTCCTTATACAGTTTCCCTTTTTTTCTACTTTTGGAGACTGAATTATAGATATTAATCTTTTTCTATCAGCTGTAGCAAATGGTAAGTGTGCACCATGTATGGGTTTTAGCTGTGTGCTGTCTAGAAAGGATTGCGCGGTTGGCATGCAAATGCAGGACTTAATTTTTTTTTTTGTGAAACAAGAAAAACAACCAAAAAAAAACCCATGAAATGCTGGTTAAATACCTCTCTGGGGTCAAAGTCTACGCTAGCTCAATGCACCGAATAAGTGCACATATTCCAAACCAATCAGCTCAAATTGGCCTATAAATGTTTTTCATGTCCGTCAGCCTCCCATAAACGCACCGCATAAAAAGAAAATATCCTCCTCGTGCTCGCCAGTCTGCACATTAGCGTTTGATTAGCCGCTCCATGTTGTTTGGCAGCTATGTGAGACCGACTCAAGCGGTGATGGATGGGGGCCGAGCCAGGCCGGGGATATTCACCGCTGCCCGTTCCAAGTCGCGGCTTACTTTGTCAGTCGGTTCAGTCTGTCGCAGTGTTTATCACCATCCTCACAAGAACGCCGCTTGTCAGTTGCCCCGAACAGACACGGCGCACTCAGCCAGATCTGCCACGGATAAACGTAGGATTTTGTGTTGCCGTGCATGGTGCCTGCTGCTGTCTGCAGGAGAGCGCAGTAAAACGTCTTGACAGTGGAAAAATTTCCTTGGAATGTCAACAGTAGTAGCACCCACTCATCATCTCGGCTTTTGTCATTTCCCCCTCCAGTGAGAACACACACCTCATACTTTCCACCGTGTGAGCCATCCCCACACTTTGCCGACCGCAGAGTCCCTTCTCTCGTTAGTTTTAGCAGGCAGATGTTAATCTGTCCACCGTCATCATGACAGCGTGCGTGACCGCTCTGGTTGCATGGTTGCAGTGTGGCGGGAGACCCGCGGTTCTGCTCCGTCAGCAAAGTCGAGCGTCAAGACATACGGAGATGTTTTGAAACTGAAATTATTGCCTGCGTTATGGGCCAATACGTGATCAGCTAAAACTGTTACCGCCTGCTTAGAATAGAACATGACTGTAAACTTACAGGAACAGAATTAGATAAAGGAATGTCCATAAAGTGCAACGAGCCGAAATGTGATTTTTAGACTTGCGTCATGCATTTTTCTCTTGACCACGATACCTACTAGATCCCAAGCATTGCCGATTTACCAACATTTTAGCCCCAAAAAGAGATTCCGATATCAGTGTATCAGAAAATAATCCGTGAGCAATTTTACTTTGTGATAGTAAGAAGTACTGAAGTGTTGCCAGTAAAATACAGTAAATGTATTCAAGTGAAAGTACACGTTTTATAAAACTGCCCGATAAATCAAGCTACATTTAAATGTTATCATAGCAGACGAGGTTTGGACACACAATAAGGCTTAAATAGTCCAACCGCAGTTTGATTTCCATTTTACGGCAGAATGACACCAAACTAATGTTTAATTTTTAGTTCTAAACCAAAATCAGTTTAACTTCAGACCGACAAAACGCCAGCGTAGGATAACAGAAACTGTTCATGCGTGGAGGTGTGTTTTAGAACGGCCATGTTAATCCTGCTAAGTTCACCCCAGAACTCTTGTCATCGGCAGCTCGGTCTTTTAGATCACCGATATCAAAGATTAAGGAAAGTTTGTGCTCAGTCCGAACTAATCTCCGATTAATAACAAGCCTCTCGAGAGCTGACTATTAGCAGTCAACAAAGCTCCCTGAGTTGTCAGAGGATTGTGAATGTGTGCTTCAGCTGCTTTCCAGTAAATAGTTTATAAATGCCCCTGATTGATTGATTTTTGGATCTGAGCCCTCAGTCGAGCACGCATGCATGAATTCAAGTTCATAAATCCAGGTTTGAGAAAGTTTAATGCCATAAGAAGCGTGAAAAGAGCTTTTTTGTATTTGTACCTTGTAATTCGGGATGATAGGATGCAGTGAGAGGTACATAGATATTGAAATTACTAATTAGTAATTGGTTTTCAAACAAAAATATAAATGATTTAATGGCTTCAGCCTCTCAAATGTAAAAAAGACTCTCTGTTTTTATATTATGGCGATGTGTTTTGTGTTGGCATTTGATCAAGTGATTTACAAAGGAAAGACTGAAATCTTTCCCGGTGATAGGGAGGCATATTTATCTGCTCGATGGCGTGTGTCCTTTAGACTTGCTGAGGGCGCTTGTATTTTTACAGGTTTGTGAGTGCGTGCACACCCCACGCTTGCGTCTGCATAACTCCACATATCAAAAAGATATGACCGAGGCCAGAGGGTCAACATGGGTCTGTCGAGCTGAGCATCATTTCCGGAGCGAACCGGGATAGCGCAGTTAACTGGAAGTCCATATGAATCACCCCAAAGCAAACCGTCTGCTGTTTACCATCATTCACCGGGCGTGTTTGAATTGCTGATCCCCCATCAGGCAGGAAATGGCAGCCCTCTCCACAACAAGCCCTCTATCCGGCCAAAATGAAAAGATGTCTGAAAATATCTCACCTCAGCTCAAGGTTGGGAGCGAAAGCATACAGTTTCTAAGCAAAGCATACAGACGATCACGGCGTGTTTACGTTTGCCAGCTCTGCGTACCAAGACTGCCTGATCCCACAGGGGCTGCCTGTGTCGCGCCCAGTCTATTTTTGACAGAAGCTGTTTCAAGCTGCCAACCAGGGAGCCAAACACAGGAATGTCAAAGCATGTGCTTAATTTTCAAAATAAATCCCCCTCCCTGTGCTACCCATTTATATAGAGCGCTATTAAATCATGATAATCAGAGCTTATTGTATTTTCTGTTGACTACGATACAACAAGCAGGTTGATGATAACAATAGCACTCTCAGCTGTAACCCTGCGCTCTGTCATGGTGCCTTATGATTTAGAAATATGACCAAATCTGTCATAAAGCTCATTTTGAAGTTCCGCAATGTCAAGTCAGACACCTGTTCAATGTCCGATTCCTCAGTTTCACTTTTGATTCGGACAGTCACCGATCTGCGTTAAAACAGGAAAATAAAAGATCTTGTTATCCCTCGATTTCCAGAATTAGTTAGAAAATCTATGTTTCGACAAAGAGGGCTGCATGTGAAATGGGTCAAACTCTCAAATATAAAGTATGATCTGACAGGGTTTTTATGCTTTGTGCAAGACTGTGCGAAATCATGCGGAGGATGTAGAACAATGATTTCACCACCCAGATGTGACGCAGCAGCTTGACGCGTTATCAATATGCGAAGGGATTTGAAGGAAGACAAAAAAGAAGTAAGTGGTTCCAGCTGTTTCCTGTTGGAGCGGTAGACTCGGTCATACCCCACAAAGCGCCAACTCATCCCAATCCCTAGGTGAAGAAGAGCCCAACACTTACTCATAGCAAGGGTTTGATTTGTGCAAATCAACGAACCCCCCCAGAATTAATGTGACACTTCCTGTAGGGCAGTTTAGAAAATAACTGAAACTCTTTTTGCAGTTCCTCCACAAATTTATTCACAATTGATTTTTTTATTTTTTTTAACTTCCGATGCCTCGTACGAATGTTTTTTTTTGGTTTTGTTTTTTTTTTTATTACTGCCTCATCATGTATTTGACCTTTTGTGCAAAGATCCCATGTTTTCATCCTTCTACATCTGCCTCTGTTTGCACCAGGAAAATAACCAACAGGCTGAGAGAGAGAGAGAGAGAGAGAGAGAGAGAGAGAGAGAGAGAGAGAGAGAGAGAGAGAGAGAGAGAGAGAGAGGAGAGGGAGAGAGAGAGAGAGAGAGAAAGAGAGAGAGTGTGGGGGAGAGAAAGGGGAGTGAAAAAAAATGAGGGTAGTGATTAAAAGTGTATATGGAAGAGATAAAAGGGGGGGGG